>JBCAUI010499174.1:0-13461 GCA_038406195.1 Haplosyllis anthogorgicola | reverse complement strand
TAATTGTTCTGCTTATATCGATATCTCGCTTATATCGATGCTATTTTCCCGCACCAAAAATATCGATATATCCGGGGGACAACTGTATGTACTCGTTCAGAGATGGGGAATAGAAAATATGACAGACATTGTTTGAATCTACTCAAATATTTTAATTAGCAAAGTTGATTTGATTCCACAGTCATGTCTAACATATTTCAAAGGCAAAATTTTGTGACCATTGGTAAAATCAAAAGCAACGACTACAAAACGAACGCTTACGAGTCAGTTATGAAATGTTTGTCTTGCAATGCATGGTCGTCTTTGAATTTCACCGAACGCGCTTCGAAAGGGTTTGACCAAAATGACCAAAATATTTGACAATTACAGTCAGTTGCAAGGAGGTAAAAGTAATTAAAATTGTATCTCCACTTCGTTTAAGCGTATTCATTGTAATAGTACATGGTCAAGTATCACGTTCATCAAAACACAATTTGAAACTTTGGCCACGAGTTAATTGCTTGAAACCTTAGAAATATTGGAAAAGTATCTCAGTTGATTATCCTACAGAAACTAAATGTTTGGGTTGAAGCCAGTAAACTCAGGTCAAAGACTTTCACGGAGTTCAACCTCGAGGATGAATGGAAATAAAATTGCAGCTTTCAATGCAGAGTCCATAATGGCCAACACATACAAATTTTAAGTTGGATGGGGCCATTTTGTGGGATGCTTGAAACCCATAGGCTAAAGTTCAGAGAGCATTTCTTCATTCAGGAGAAAGTAGTTTAACACTGATCTAGTCCACACAAAAATATAAATGACCTACCAACGAAAAGTATTGTTCATCGATGTTGACATAAATGTGAAAGGATAACTAAGAGTGAGTACACAAAGAACAAACCCAAACCATACGAGCTAAAGACGCTGTAGAAAAGAAACTGTAACACTGAGAACAATTAATAAAAACTTTCAACAACTTGCAGCCCTATTTTTATCTCGAATTGATTGATATTTGACTTCCTTGTTTAACTTAACTTCTTTTTGTTAAGCACATGTAATGTGTGGGTAATCATCTTAACTAAATTTCAGGCCACACCCAAACTGCACCGCTAAAGCGCATCTAAAGAAAACGAAAACGATCGAGTCTCGCACAGTGCCTGTTTGTGAAATACTTGAAAAAGTATGTGAGAAGCAGGCCCGGATCCAGGATTTCCCGTAGGGGGGGGGGGGAGGCGCCAACCCAAAATTTTCGACAAACCCCTAAAAAATTGGGGGAAATTGGCAAAAACTGCATGAAAATGAAAAAAAATCCGGCCGTAAGAGGGGTACGCGCGCCTCCCGCGCACCCTGGATCCGCCGATGAGAAGTGTGGCTGACTGCCCGTTAACACCGAAATACAATGTATTTACTGGAAACCGGCTGAAAAATCAGAAATGACTCTGGGATCATAATGCAAAAGTGAGTAATCACGCAAGCGTCAGATCCATCATGGCTTTTTTTGAACACCATGGACAGAGTCACTCCAAATCTGAAACGGATGGTACCAGCGACCCCAAAAGTGGACCACAGAAACATAAAAACAAACAAACAAACAAAAATGATCGCACACAGCCTAACAGTTTTCCTTTAAATTGTTTGTGCAGTATGAAATATCCAGGAAATTAAGCGCTATCAAGATGCCCAAATGAAATGTTACAACTTTGAGGAAGAACATCTGTTTCATACGATACCTTGCAGTTACAAATGCAATGTTTCATTCATAGTACTGGTTGAAGCTTAACTTGTTTGCCCTGTTTTAAACTTCAAATAAATTTACAACGCAATGCTTTATACTGTATTTAAGATGCAGGAAACATTAATTTCGTCAAATATTATGTGCAAATAATCTGTGAAGTTTCCTACAATAAGGTTAGATCGGTACACAAAGTTAAACTACTTTTTTTGGTTTTCATTGCAGTTTTCCAAAGAATCTGTGATAGAAAGTTATGTATCTTTCATTGAACATTTTCCACGGGCAGAGAAAGTTCTGCACGACATTTCTTCAAAGTCATCATTCCAAAGGCATCTTGAGGTAAGTCGTCTCATTACACAGACAGACAGACAGACAGACACTGTTAAAATCAGACAGACCTAACAATACATTTCATAATTTCATTTCTTCGTATTTCAGCAAATTGAACGAGAAACCAGAAATAAACTTCCAATTAAAGCACAATTAGTCAAACCTGCCCAAAGAATTCCGAGATATGAATTGCTATTAAAAGTAAGTACCTAAGTACTGTTTTCTTAATGTTCATTCTGTATTGATATTGAAAACTGTCACGTTGAACCGTTTATATTCTCGCCTACGAATTCACACTGAGGAACTTCGGACATGTGAGTCATCTCCTGAGCCGGGAATATTTCCTTAACCATTGTCTCTAATTGTCTTCCTGTGTTGTATAGGTATTACATTTATTACATTTGTTACTTTCTTGATGAAGATGAATTGTTCCAAGTTAATGGTCAAGGGCAGTTATTCCATTAACTTCTGTTGTAATATGAATTATGTTACGACATTTCCTGAGTTACTCAACAATACTGTCTCCGAATGCTAAGAATGTAACGAGAAATTGTAATGAACAGGTTAAAACTGACAGGTTGATGGTCACTTTGAGAAAAGGTTAACCATTATGTGCAACCATGCAGATCCCCAGTGGGAGATGGGTAACGTAGGCTACACGACCTATACATGGCATGAAGGGGCTATACGTTTCGTTCCGTGCACTCCCAAACGCCTCAATTTATTGCAAAGCCCAAAGTACAGTGGCTTACTCATGGATGTAATGTCTCTAGGAAGAGATCGGGGTTTGTGATTTTAGTAATGCCTACAGGCCTTGGAGTGATACAAGCCAGGCCTTGCCATGCTGCCTCGTAGCACATGCTTCGGGTTTGTGGGACCACAGAGGTGCAGATAGACTAACTCGTACCTTTCTGCTTTGCAGCTGTCAAGAGTACAAATCATAAAAAATTGCGGCTGCAGATGACTAAAATTACTTAAAAGCCAAAGTTTCTGGCAATAAAATATTAACTTAAAGGAGAATTCAAAGGATTTCGATACATATCTCCGACAAAATGTTGTTCTTATTAACTTATTACATACTTCTTTTACTGTCAGATTATATGCGCGACTGGTGACCTAAATTCAGATGATTTTCGGTGGAAAACAAAGTAAAAACGTCTGGGGACGACGTTTGCAATTCTGCCTTTATGTATCACATATATATGTTACAAAATATACCAAGACTATTTGTTTTATCAAAGTTCGCTGTATTTCTCAATGTTTCTGCCTGCAAAACCTTGGCTTTAGCGATATTAGAACTGGCAAAGTAGTGATTACATAAGAGAGCTGAGGTTATGAAACTTTGCCAAGTAACAGTAAGTAGAAGAACAAGAAACAAATGAACTGCTCTCTTATTGATGTGTAGCCTGGCTAGCTTTGCAAGATACAAGTCTACACCTTTACATCATGCCACTATGGGTTCTCTTTGTTAAACGTACGTGAATAACTACCTGGAATGAATTGTCCAGAATCGATGCATCACCTTGAATGTGCATTTCCCCATGCAGCGATGTAGCTCGATACAACATCGTCACTATTTATTTTCTTAACAATGGACTTGACATTTGTTTTTACCAATAGTCTGAGGTTATCATCAAAAGCTTACATAATAGTAACCACATTAATGTTGAGGTTCACAATCTCTGCAGCCGCAGCTAATTTCCTATTCTCCTGTTAAGTCATTATTGCTATTATTAATTTACACATCCACCTCTAGCTCTGTATCCTATTGATCTTAATGTTACTGTCTTTGGTTGAAGTCAAAGCCAGGTGCATCGTTTAGATATACTATCATTGCCCGGATGGTAACTGTTTATCTGGCCCATTACAAACTATTACCTTCTCCTCTTCTAGTTGCATAATACCGACACTACTCATTACAAGGTCGAACCGAACATAACTAATTTGTTATAATACAGTTAAATACTTCTTGAGTCATACCAGTAACACATGTTGCAGTATGGTCTAGATGTTCGAACAAACTGATCCGAGAAACTATGCATAAGTGAGTACCAATGATCGACTGCTTGGCACCAGTTACACAATATGCTATTATAAAAACTAAAATGCATCTTCCGGTAAGGTTAATGGAACTTTCGGTACTGAGTTTATGATGGCATGTTGTAAATATCTCCCAGGTTATGTCAGGTTATGATGTTAGATGTAAGATGATTCTGCAGAACAGTCAAGATAGCAGAGTTTGCAAATCTTTCGAAGATCATCTATAATTGCTAATATAGCTGACTACAATTCTCCTGTGTTTACTGCAAGACCCTCTATTGAAAAGAGATAATTTATACGAGATTTATCCAGCATCCCAACAACTCTACTCTCGTTTATGTTTACTTTTTAGATTTGTGAATCATTACACATTTATTTTAGCCTGGTAGTGCAAAGCCTAGTTTCTTCTAAACCATAAATGAATAAAGTAATTGGCCCAGTTAGGTGATAATGCAGTTCTTTATTGCACATTTGTAGAGATTAGTAGAGAATACACCGGGAGATCATCCTGACCATGAATACCTAGTCAAAGCCGAGGGCGCTATACATAATCTGGCCCTCAAGATCAACTCTGTTAAAGAATCCAAGCAGTCGGAAGATCTTCAGGATACACTCAAGAAACTAGAACTCCTCCTTATAACTGATGTAAGTTACACAGTTAAATACTTTGCATTCGTATGTGAAGTCCTGCTGTTGTTTACTATTCTCATAAGACACTTGTTGATGACCTATGAAATGATGAGAATGTCTCGCGGAATGTTGTTTTTTTAATGGACCGGAATGTGCAATGTGGCATTCTTGTACTTATTTTACAATGTGATTGTGAACATGACTCAATACATTTTCCAAATGTAACATTTTTGGTTATTTCCCTTTTCTTCTTCAGCTCGTAGTTCCAGATAGAATATATTTGAGACATGATAATGTTATTATAATGGTGAGTGCACCTTACAATTATAACTTATTAGCAATTAAAAGTCTATATTTCATTCTACAAAGTAGCAAATGAAATGTTGAACATTGAAAAAAAATCGTTAAATTTCTTTGCAGACTCGAAAGGACCAGTGTTGTATTTGGCTATTTTCTGATCTGGCTGTGTTTACGTGTATCAAGAGAAAGAGTGGTTCCGTTAATCTTCGCAAAACTTCACTTCTTTTGTGAGTATTATTCAGTACCTGTGTTGTTATGTGTGTATTATATTATAATTAGTGTACATCAACATTTCATTCGCAGCATTGTGAAAAAAGTCTAATTCGGGGAATTGAATGTTTAATTCGAAACTTATGTCTCATAAAAGACTTGTTTATGTTAAATTGTTTAGGCAATCTCCATCTGGTCAGGACTTCGTGGAAAATACGAAACACAAAGTATGGCTCAAGATTCCATTGGAAGATTTAGAAATCGTTAAAAGTAAGTATTCGTCTACTTGTGAATGTACGAGGTCTGGTAATTTAAAGAAAGATAATTTGCTTGAGGGTCAGAAAAAGTGATCAGTTGCAAAAAAAGGAAATCGACTCGGAAGTAAAATTAAATATAGTTAATAAGGACTCTCTAATATTCCTAACATATCTCTAATATTTCTGGGAATTAAACCTTAATTAAATAGGAATGTTTAATTGTAAAATACATTTTTGCTGTCTCATACATTCATGAATTAGATGTAATTCTTTTCAAAAGTTTGTTAGTCAATCAGAACATTTGAATCTTTTTATCTTTTTATTGCAACTCTGATTGTAAACATAAAGAACTTTAAAAGTTTTCACAACAATCAACTGCTGTACACTACAGGTAGCTCATCTCTCACGCGAAGGAACAGGTTAGTTGACAGGGAACAGTTGGAAGAAGATTTTCAGACATTGGGTCAGATATCGGAACTCAGTCAGAAACTTAAGTGTTCACATCAGGTAGTACGTACCAATTTCAATATATTTTGTCTAGTTTTGCCAATGGCTATGTTACAAATTATTGCATCTCCTCAATTAAAAATTTCTGAATTAATCTCTACTGTTTGTCACGCACTGGAATATCTAAGTGGTTTAAATTATTTAGATTCTAGACGAAACAGTAAGAGAACTGATGAGTAGTGTGAACAGACAGATCTCAGAACATCAGTTGAAGAGTCCTCCTCCGGATGCCAATAAAGTAGATCTTGTCGTCACTACACAGTAAGTAGAAATATACATACATGTACTAATATGTCTATTTACGCATAAAAAATTATTGATACAACAAAACACAAAAATCAGTTTTTGAAGCCAGTCCCGAATGAATTAAAATTCATTACCACTTTCAGATCTGGTTTGACAAATTTGACTGTGGTATTTCCAACTCCAGAGAAGAAGACCTCATGGGAAGCGGCTATACAGGAGGCAAAACAAAAACTTGGTACATGTCCACTAAAGTTTTCCAAACATAAAGATAATAACATTACTCAAAGACATGGTAGGAAACAAGACGTCAAAAGAACACTTGAGTTAAAGAGTTGTAGGGTTTAACGGTGGTCTCCTTCATGGTAGATTGTTTTTTATTTCGATGCTGAATTAAACAGGAATTATTAAAATGTTATTGTTCTTGTAGCGGCGCTCAGTAGTAGTAGGCCACCAGAATTCATGCAGGCTTTGCCAATCACGAAAACTAGAGCAGGAATGCAGGTACAACATTCACTTTCACTTACATCCGTAGGCCTTTATCGGAAGATTCAATTTTACTTTGATTTCTACCGCATGTGCGTCACACAACAAGTACCAATCTAACATTTTTTAAGCAATGGAATTAGGAAGCTAACTTCCACCCAGCAACATATTTTCTTTTACCTTACATTTCTTCTGTATTTTAGAATAATAACACAGATAATGTAAACCAAAATAATGGAAAGTTGTATTGCTATGAAATTTTGGCAACACACTCACTTTGACATCATACCAGAAGTTAATTTTCTGAGTCACTTGTTTGATCGTAAATTAGAGCTGTTGTGTGCGCCTACACTTGTCCCCGGATATATATCGATATTTTTGGTGCGGGAAAATAGCGTCGATATAAGCGGGATATCGATATAAGCGGAACAATTAACATGAGGGTCTATTAATTTGGTGCGGAAAAAAGTATCAATATAAGCGATATCGATATATCCGGGGAGCAGTGTATATGCACATACACATGATTGCATGCACACACATGTACACACAAAGACAATTTTCCACACTTACTTCACACATATGCACACAATACTTGCAGACATACACATACTGACATACATGCACAATTACAGTATTATTATTTTCTTATTATCTATTTTTTGTATGTCATGAGATCATGTACATTACAAACTGATGGAAGAAATGCAGTGACAGAAAGCAATAAATTAAATTCTAACAAGCAAAAATTACTTTGAAATATAGTTAATCTTATATGTGCAGGGCATGCTTTTGCCCTGCAGCACCACCCTGCTGCTGTAATACATGAAGTTGCACATAGAAATATGGAACATACACAGGACCTAGCACTCTCCTGCTTTGCAGTAGCATACACATTCAGCTCTATGGCTTGTACTCGATCACCCTGGTGCCCATACCTGACCACTTTACTTAACCCTGGCTGTAAACCTCTTAAAAATTTATATGGTCAAAGTTCCATACAGAAATAAAAAACACAACTCTTTGGGCACACTTTCTTGAAATATGAAGCAATTATTACCATTAGTTGTGGAAATATGATTTATTAAAAAAATAGCAGTACATGTACATACTTTGTCTAAACCGGATCACATCTACTACCCCAAATTTAGCCAGTTTTAATGACTATTTTTGACAATTTTTTTATTTTTTCTCCTAAACCTATATAAATTGAGGAATAGGTTTAAGTTTGATATATATTGTAGAAACTAACTCTAAAATTAGATTTTCTGAGCAAATAAGGCCAAAGCTGTCATAAGTAAGAAAATTGACAGCTTACATAGTGGTTCAGTTTGGGAACAAGTGATCAGGTTTAGGATACATTGGGCAAAATGGACTCCATCAACTTTATAGCATCAATTTTCCTTCATTACCACTTACAATCTAAATCTTTCTGTTTGAATTATTTACTGTAACTATCAAAGGTTACATTGAGATTCTTTACTACAAAGTTTAATGCAATGTAAAAAAAATAGGGACTTTTAAAATTTTCCAAGTTAAAGTTCCTTCAATGAAGAAAAATGCTATTTTTCAAAATTTTGTAATTTTTGAATGTTTTCTTTTGGTATAAAACCAAGCCACTTGTTGTTAACTGCAGGTAGATTTTGAAGAAGTGTATATTTTATTCTATTTTGGTGTTTTTGTAACTTCTCTATCTGGATTGTATCAAAATTTATGAAAGATTTTACTCAAAAGTACTGTTTTTGATGAGTGATCCGGTATAGGCACACCTAGTCTAGGTCAAGTTTGAGTATCAAGGTGAGTTGGGTCAAGTTCAAGGTCACAGCAATAAAAAGTCAAAATTTTTAGTGTTGTCTGCTAATATCACATGTTATGATGTTTGAGACAAGTAAATGGGTCAAGGTCAAAATATAGTCAAGGTCATTTAAAGGTCAAGGTCATTTGAAGGTCAAATTTCTAGATCTTTTAAATTTTTTCATGTTTTGATAACTATTTGCATTTTAATTACTATTTGCATTTCAATGACTATTTGCGAAGTGGGCGGTTCGGCCTTTGATTGGTAGACATTCTTGTTTATGTATATAATCAATCAGTTGAGGGATATGCATTAAAAATACCTTATTTCTACTTTGTGAGCGAAGGCCATTGTCATGTTGTAATGTGTTGCAGTTTTTATTTTGTTTTCATCATTTCTAAGATAGCGATTATGTTTGCGATATTTTGGTGTGTAAGCCAAAAATTGAAAATCTGTAATCAGTTTATGATAATGAATGTATGAACATTTCCAGGTTTTAAGTACTTTGTAGCAAAGGCAAATAAACTCAGGCCGTGGTTGGTGAATGTACATGGTAGGAATACTTGCTCTTGCTCATCAGCTTGCTCTTGCACAGGATTCTACGTTTATTGCAAACCACTTTGTTGTTAAAGACACAAAATATCCAGGGGTTGTTTTCTTTTCGCCTTTTGGGAGAGATCCGTTTCACTTTCACTAAACTATGCATTACATTGAAGTGAAGTCCGAGTCAGCTATTTTAGCAGCGGGGAATATTCTCCTTCATAATATTTCTATTTCAGTTCCATTGCGTTTCATTTAAACGGCGGACCAGTCTTTTTAAGTGTCAGCGTCATTTTGCAAGTACATTGTGCTTCAGGTAAATTCATAAAAAAAGAGATCGAAAGAGAACTTTATCTATTTCTTCTGGTGCGTTAACAATGCAAACATTTTCTTATTTTTGTATGATAAACGTGATTGGTACGCGTTTGAATGTGTACAGTATAATCCCACGCTTGCTGGATTCCACATAATAACGCCAATAATTATTAATAACATAAAAAGCTTTGGTTTTTAACTGCAATAGAGGAATAGCGAGGTGACGGGTTGGCTAAATGGAGTTTGTATTTGTTCAACGCATCGATTTGCAGAGAAATAACAGAAAAATATGAGAAACCAACAAATGGAGGCATTAAACTTTGTAAACCGAATCAGGAACGGTTATTCACTTCATTATCTACATTTGCAAAACAGGTTTCCATCTGAGTTGCCTGATGCATATGTAATATGTATGTTGTGCTAAAGCATTTTTATGAGTTAGTTTATGTGCAAATAACGCATCTAGTAGGTTAGATAAAAGAAAGTTTAAATGGTAAAGCAGTGACTCATAAACGGCCATTAGATTGCGACAAAAATATGTAAACTTTTTTCAAGCGAAATGGGTAAATTCATTCCATGTTATTATGTTTTGTGTTTTTACCACTTTAAACCCATTACTAAACCGCGGATTTAAAGGGTAATTTAATGTTGGTAATGACGGGAAAGTATCCACTGATCGTGATTTAGCAAGCTTCTCTTTTGAAACCACATTGCTAGTTATATGGATTGGAAAGCCTGTCCAGTTGTTCCAAAATTCTGTTATGGATATAGATTATTCTGGCACAGATACATTGTAGCAAATCCGTTTTCAAAGGATGGGCTTGCCAGCAGATTTGAGAAAAAAGCGCACTTTTTCCTGGATGGTCTTTCCTAATGCACGAATTTCCTCAGTCTTCTGAAGTCGTTTAGCAAGCCAATCGCAAGAATACCGAACAGTGCATATTTTATTAATCTTAAAGGGGAACAGAATGGAATTGCCCGATTTCATGAGAACTTTTTTGTCACACTACTGCATGGTGGATTGATTAATCAAGCCAAAGTCGGAGAGGTCTTGATTATCACTTCGGGTGACAAAATCACCAAACCAAGTGTGTTCCCGTTTTTGCAGGCCTGTCTAATCATGCAAAGCATCGCTTACGAGTCCCACATAGATCTATATCATTTAGCATGTCGCTTTTTTATATATACGGGAGGCTAAATTTAGCTGCATGTCTGTCAAATAAATGAATTGTCATGAGAACCTGTTTTAAGGGTGATTTTGAAGAGCATTTTTTTCCTTCTCGCCAATAATAAAATAATGAAAATCGAAGATAAAAAGGCGGCTAATACACAAGTATTGATCCTTAAAGAAGCGCTAGAATAGTGTCTGATTGTTGGAAAGAATACAAAAGATAACATCTTTAATTTCATTCTTAAAGCAGTTGTACTGTTCAAGGTGATAAGAACGAAAATCCAAACAGACTTTCTTATATGTCTTAACAACACTGAAAATCACGTAACCGTGTCCAGTTCTGGAAAAAATTAACTTTAATAATTCGGAAATATCTCGGGGAAAATTACGTTTCCAATTTTTAAACCCTTCAAAAACTGCATGGTTCAGTGTATTACAGATTTTCATGTGATTCATGTCAGAAGAATGGGAATTCAAAAATTTCATGGTTTAAAATATTTTAAATCCCGTTCGAATTCAATAGGAATTAATGAGGTGAGGAAGTTAATATTTCAGTGGCCATTCACCTTAAACTATCTGTGTGATTTTTTCCCTGAATTCGACTTGAACCAGATTTGGAAAAGGAAGGAGGATCTTTAACTCAGGCTCTTTAGCTTGGCTGATGGTTTCACATTGCATGCATTAATTGCTGTGAGCGTTAATTCACAAGAGACATGATTCTAAGAAACCAATATCATGATACACTACGCCAAGAGAGGATTTACTGAGAGGAGAAATGTGTCAATGTCTGACCAGAGGTTCAAACTGTCTCAATCGTTCTGATGAAAACTTTATCAAATGCTTATATGAGGTTTACATGAATGAAAGCGGAATATGAATATGAAGAAGGCTTGTACCCAAACCTTGATATATAAAACAAGATAGGAAATACCACGTTTACAAATATTAAATAACCGTTGCATTTCACGAACCTGGCCTTATGAACCGGACTGTGTTTCTCGTACGGCACGAAGATGTTACAGATTTTGATATAAGAATTCAACTCACTAGGCATGTCCCAACTAGAAGATTATTAGGATATTTTATCTGGTGTTTACAATATTTCCTTGAGCCGATTTTTGGGGATGACAATTTAACATTTGTGATAACAATGCTTATTTATTATTGTTTGATAGTTACAAAGTGTTGATCCATAACTGATAAGAGGCATACTGGCAGGGAACATCGTCCACTAGATGATTGCACTGTCTGCTTAAAACTGTATCAATAAACAGTAATTTGAAGTAACAAAATGTTAACCGTCATCCGTAAACACGGGCTTATTGAAATATCGCTATGTAAACACCAGATAAAATGTCCGAATAATCTTTTAGTTGAGACATGCCTACTGTTCCATTGCAAAAACTGTGGCCTGAAGTTTGAAAAGATTTGAAAGGCAAAAAAATAAGTCGTTATTCTCATAAGCACGACTAAAACTAATTGTTTTAGCACCCGAAGCAAAACAGAATCGTTTGTATGACTTGTATTGGCATCGTACCTCGTGCTATTTCAACCAAATGAGAATAGCATGTGGATCTGACAGACAATCAGACGGTAGCGTTTTGTGTTCCTATGTTTAGCACATCGGCCATATATAGTATCTATACTTCCTGGAAATTACAGCAGTTAGTTTCTTTACTGTAAAGGATTTTTTGCTGGTACGGTCTAAGGGTTATTTAATGCGGTGACAAATGTATTCATTGCTTTGGGGTCAGAATTTAACGTTATGACTTTATCTTGACTATCAGCTGATGGGTGATTAAAACATAACAGATTCAAAAGTAACTAAATTTTGCAGATTCGTAGTTATTTGGACAACGGGCAAAATGCTTTATTTTTTCGAGAACCTTTCCGTCATAAAGTAATGTGAACAGAAAACTTGTCATGAAATTATGGTCATTCCATAGGGTTTGTATTGATTGTGTGACACGCCACATTGCCTTCTTTATTTTGAAAATGTCTTACTGGTTTTACTCCATATGAGACATTTGCCTTATGAAATTGACTGATTGTAGGGTGGAATCGTTACACTTCCCAAATGAATCAAATTTGAAGAGATGACCACAAAATGAATCAAATTTGAAGAGATGATCACTTTTTTTTCAATAAAAAAAAGCTCGATTTGTCATTGAAATCTGGTTATGGTTGTACGTAATGCAATCCCAGGAAAGTGCCATTTTAATCATGGAAAAGGGAAAGAACGGAGATCATCGTACAAATCAGCACAGATTACTTTGTGAAACGAACTTTGGTTAAATCTGAAATGAAATCAATACTTCAAGAGAGACATAACGGTGCTTCTGTACAATAGCTTATTTCTCTTTAAAACCGAGTAGCATTTCATGACTGTTATGATTGGAACTTTGTGAAAGATGATTTTTGTTTCATATGAATCTTTTGTTCAATGAAAGTTTTTTTGAAAGAGTGCCAATGTGCCAATGCCTTTCAAAACCATTTTCTAGCTAAATGAAAAAAGGCAGCGACTAAAGCCCCTTTTCTCTATTAAGACTTATGTTAGGGAATTAGATACCTCCGTCATGTTCTCTATAGCTTTTTTCCTGTAGCACATTTAAATGGTTTCAAGACATTCACATTCTTATGGGTTTGTTATAAAAAGTCTAAGCCGACAAGGAGCTATTCTTAGTATTAAAATCCAGAGGCTTTCAGCTGCTTGGAAAGCATATTAAGACGATGAGAGGTTAGCGTTTAATGGATGTAAGTTTTTTTATAAAGAGAATAAAAACGGTGGCTGCCCATAAATAGACCAGTTCTTAACATGAAACGTATGGATTCTTTCAGTGACAAAAGGATAAAACGAGAGGAATTACCCGGGAAAGCCGGGTAAAAAGTCTATCACGTGGCATATCACGTGGCCTGTCACGTGGCA
>JBCAUI010499163.1:0-13462 GCA_038406195.1 Haplosyllis anthogorgicola | reverse complement strand
GGACATAGGTGCATATGTGTGTAAAATATGAAGTCTCTATGATCAATAGTGTGCTCAGGGTGACTGTGCACAGACAACAACAATGACAATGACGATGACGACGGACGGACACTTCATGATTCTGTAGGCTCTTTGGCATATATGCCAAATGAGCCAAAAAAGTAGAACTGTAGTCCTTGTAAAATTTTCATTATTTATTCTCATCAGCGGGATTTTTGAATAGTGCCGACAAAAACTAAACTAGGAATTATGGAATCCAATAGGCATCGTGTGAAACGTAAACCCTGTTTTGCATGAAAATCATTACGTTAGAGACAGATTTACGTTTCACACAGATAAACTTGAATACAAAGCGTCAATTGTCTGAGAGAAATTTGGTTCCGGATTACACAGATTTACGTTGTAACAGTCTGAAGCACAACCCTGACTCGGATGCGCCACTTAGTATAGAATCAAATACCAATGTATCGATCGGTGAATTGAATAACTGACCTCTACTTTAGTACGGGGAGCTCCTGAGCCATGGCCGGGGAGCACCCTCCCCCAGACAGCGCGCTCCCTGTCCTGGTACAACGTTTCACAGTCTTACGTTTCACATGATGTTTACTGTATTGCCAAAATTTCATGCAATTTTTTTCTATCCTGATAAACACTTAGGAGCTGAGTGCACAAACACCCAATTATTCCACCTGGTCACAGAATGCCGTGTGAATTTATTTTGTGTTGCTCTTTAATTGTGCAATTTCTAAGAACCGTGGGACAAATTATTAAACCAATGAAAACAGCCTTTTATTTACAAATTTGAGACAGGGTTTGATGAGATAATATATGTTTTCCGTACTCTACAAATTAAGCAAATCTTACTTCTATGTCCATAAATTCTTCTTTTGGAAGACAGTTGAAGATACTACTTTTTTTGACAAGATCTAACAGCAAATTCACAGCGATGTGATGATTAGCAAATTCTCCTGAAAAAACGCGACATTGTATCTATTAATAAGAAGGAAGAGATACACCTTCAAATAAAGACATAGACACAGTTTCCTCTAATATGAAATATTTGCGCATTTTTTCCCTTACATAGATCGTAGGATAATATCCAAATGTACCTAATTTTGGATTAAGTGCATTCTTGTCTCTGGTTTTAATCCAGTGAACTTTATCCACAATTGCCAACACAGGCCACACACCACTTGGAACAAGCTGCTTATTTGTAACCTTTACATGAATGACGACCAGATCACCCTCCATTGGTACCTTGGACCGATCGTTCGAATGAAACTTGCCTGAAATGTTTAAACTTATGTGTATGTATAGATGAAAATAAAAACTTGCACTTATCCCCGGATATATCGATATTTTTGGTGTGGGAAAATAGCATCGATATAAGCGGGATATTGATATAAGCAAAACAATTAACATGAGGGTCTATTAATTTGGTGCAGAAAAAAAGTATCGATATAAGCGGGATATCGATATAAGCGATATCAATATATCCGGGGAGGAGTGTATGTGAATATACAGATGAAAACTCTTCACTTATTTTATCATTCATTCATTTGTCCCCAATTGTTTTTGCTATGCGAGTTAAAATTTTTATTTTTAAAGAAATAGAAATTTCAGCCAAACATATGATAACTAATTGGTAATATCAAACAGGCTTGCAAGTTTTTTTTTGAGGTGTGTGGGCCGGGGGGGGGGGTTCACATCAATATATCATACCTTGGGCAAACATTGTACTCAGATAGGGGTCTTTCGAGCCATCTCTGAGATCCTTTGCTTTAATCTGACAGGGTAGAATCGGCAGCTTTCTTCTATATTTTGCTTGTGATTTCCACTGTGTGTAACACTGAAAACACATTGAACAAACGGAGATTAGTGCTGTTATGTTAAGCAGTTTGTTTCCAAAATTGCTGAAATATGTGTCTGTGCATCAAATTTACATCTTCATCAATATCAATGTGAAAAATGTGATCTTTTGTGGATGATTGATCTTCTTACCATTTCCCATATTTCCATCATCATAAGTGGTACCATAATTTGGAGGTAATCATTTACTGAACAATACTTTGTAAGAAGTGGGTATGATGACTGCATATCTTTAGGTAAGTTGTGAGTAATTGGTGGTGCACATTTTGCTGTGGCTGAAATATGAGTAACTGTGTGTCTTTATCATTGTCAAACTTTCTGTTCAAGATAAACAAATAGGGTTTGGTATGTATCAATAATTTTAAACTGATATTAAGGTGTAGCAACTTGTTGTAAACTTACTACATTCATCAAACCAGTTTGGACTCCATCTGGTGATAACTGACTTGATGAAACTCTCCGAAATATTAGTAGTATTCACTAAATCCGGAGTTGTGTGATGACTAGATGAACGAATAAATGGAATCGAAGTGTTATCAGGCTGCTTTCTACTACTGCTGCTCGCTTTAGGTTGAATGGCAGTAAGTGGTGCACGTTGGAAGAGACTGCATGGTTTCTGAACGGGTGTTGAACTGTTACTTCGTGTTTTTCCTAATTTGTCACTTTCTGCAGACAATCCTCTGGATCTCGCACTTCTTGTCTCACATGCTGTTGTGTTCTTATTTTTCTTGTTATTGTTGGCAGATGAAGGTGAGCGGCTAGAATCTGATTGCATATTGTCTTTTGAGCTTCTGCTCTTATTGGATACAGTATCACTCTTGTCACTAGCTGTTTTGTAAGCTTTGTCGCCACTAATCCGCATTCTCATAGGTTGAGCATCAATTAAGTGCATCACGTTTGGTTTATTGATCTGTTTTCCAGATCTGGTTGATACACCACGTGCGGAATTTTCAAGTATTTCCTTTCTGCTACGAGTCAATCTCACTGGTGAATCTTCAGCAGTTTGCTTGCGGGGCTGAGGTTGCTTCACGGCTTTGCCATCGGCTCCATGTTCGTTCCCTTCAGGAATGCTAAATGCAGAACGCCTGGTTCTCCTGATCGGTTCGTCCTTTCCATGAGATAACTAACAACATAACAAGCAGCAGAAATAACTCATTACCTTTAAAGTGACAGAAAGGAACTTTAAAAATAAATTGGTTGTTGACAAAATAGAATGTAGTTCCTTCAGTTTTTTTACAGACTCCCTGTAATGTGCATCCAACAATATATTGCACTTCTTACCTGCTTCCTTTTGTTTTCATCTTCTTTAGTTTGTATCTTTTCCATAGCATTTTCATCTTTTTCTGTTAAAACAGACCAGTGTAATTTCTTTCTTTATGTCTCGTTTATGGAGGTTTTATTTTAGAAATACGTATCTAAATATGGTGATACTGGGAAACAGATGTAAAGATACACAAACATAAATAAGGAATAACTTAGCCGTCAGTATTTAGCATCAATTTTGAACTTCATTTTCATAATTAACAACATTTAACATTGCATATGACGTGATGCTTGTCTCGACTAATGATTATTCTTACCATTTGACTTATTTTTCCTTCTCTCCATCATTTGCAGCTTTGCTCTTGCTATCTGGTCAGTCTGGATTTCAAATTGCGTCTTTTCAACTCTTCCCCTTCCTGCTCTTACTCTTTGGGCCTTCTTGAGGTCTGCTGTGGTCATTATACCAACAGGTTTCTTCACAGGTACCTTGTGCTGCTGTCTTTGTACTCGTTCTTTGAATAACTTATGATTTTTTCCTTTTCCATAAAATGACGAACTAGGTATTGAGACAAATTCTTCCTCGTCACTATCTGACTCTTCAGAAAGAATTCTCTTTCTAACTTTCTCTCTTGCATCGCTTGGTACTGATATATCTGGCAGCGTTTCCTCTGGTGAAGGTTCTTTGTCAAATTCTTCGAATGTATCCATTTTTGGTGTTCCAGGTTTGAATGTAATCTCTCCATTGTCGGAATCCTCGTCTGAAACCTGAGGCACTTGGTCATCACCATCCGAATTGTCTGGATCTTCTGCATCACTGACAG
Source organism: Haplosyllis anthogorgicola (assembly GCA_038406195.1). Taxonomy (NCBI): domain Eukaryota; kingdom Metazoa; phylum Annelida; class Polychaeta; order Phyllodocida; family Syllidae; genus Haplosyllis; species Haplosyllis anthogorgicola. Next base: position 9,509 of record JBCAUI010499163.1, on the reverse strand, counting down.
CACATGTCACATTTCCAGTACTTACTTTCACATCAGACGCCATTTTAGTTGCATCTTCAGATCTATTTTTGTGCTCATCCACTCTTCCATATTCGATCTGCTCTTCATGTTCTGCAGCTGGGTGTCTTTGCACTGTTGTGGACGTTTCCCTTTCCTTTTTGAGCCTCCTCTCCTTTTCTTTGCGACTGAGAAAATCTCCCTCAAGATCTTCTTCATCACCACCATCGTCGTCTTCAAGAGAATCCTCATCTTTTGCTTCATCTATATCTTTCTCAAGTGCAGCCTTTTCCTTTTCTTTCTCGGCTAATTTCTTCTTTTCTAATTCTTTTTTATGTAAGAAATCCCCTTCAAGATCCTCGTAACTTTCATCATCAGAAGTTTCGCTGGTGTCCTCATCTGTTGACATGACAACATCTCGTTTTGAGGTGTTGTCAGATGTCTGACTGAGAAATGCTCCATCAAGAAACTTCTTAATTTCTTCGTCCGCCATAGAACTCAAATCGACATTGTGTTGTACGAAACTATGTGTGGATACTTCACCTTCACCGGGTACTACAGAATCTTTTTCTGGATCTGCATTTTCCTTTTGGTTTTCAACGAGGTTAATCTGTTGTGAACTTTTTGCAGACGCAGACTCACTAGTTAAATCTTTCTCTAGATCACCGTCAACCTTACGAACCAAACTGTCTGCCGCTGGAGTATGACTATCAACTGCATCTAGGTTACTGTCACCTGATGATGTTGAAGGCATCGGCATTTCATCCTTAGGCGATCCTGAAATGTGTTCTTTGATCACGCATCTTTCTTGCTTCACCTCACTTTCCTCGTCCTTTTCTTCTTTGACCTTCACAACAGCCATTCCTTCTGCTCCAACTACTTCCACATCCGAGTCATAACCAGATGCATGTCTCTCTCTTTCCATTTTCACTTTTACATTGGTGTCTTCTTCATCGGAATCGAGAACAAAAAACGAATGACACTCATCGTCACTTAAGATTTGTTCAGTTTCAGACATGACTGTAGATTCATCATCATCGGAGCTTTCAATTAAGATTGGCATCTGCGATAAAGTTATGTCATTATCCTCAGTTACATCTTCTCCAATGAGATTGACCTGGTCATCGCAAATAAGATCGGTTTCTATTGTGAAACCGTTGGACTTTTGTGATAGCGGACTTGTAAATAGATCATCATCAACACTTTGTGCCTTGTTCTTTTGAAGTTTCTTTTGTTCCTTTGCTTTGGTAGATTGGACTTCATCGTTCATCGTTGATTTGCTCCTATGGGAAATTATGCTGATGTTATCATCCTTGTCCTCTTGATTTTCTGTGCTCATGCTACCCTCTTTTCCCCTATGTTTTTCGATGGAACTATCATCAGCTTTACTGTTTCTTGTACTTCTCCTTGACGTTTCATCCTTTGGTTTAACTGTAAGTGGTGATGACCTGGTTATTCGTCTGCTTAATAATTCAGGCTCTGCAGCAAACTGTTCTTCTTGAGATCTCCGTTTCTTTTTACCTGATAGTGTCAGCCTTGTTCCACGACGCAAATTTGTTCTCCTCCTTGTTGATTCTAAAATGTCCGGTGGACTTGAATTCGTTTCTTCCTTATCTTCGCTCTCCTGCTCCTCTCTAGCATTTTCTGCCTTCTTACCTTCGTGATCAAATGCGGTCAAGTCACTGTCGTCTGTCGTAGATTCCATTCTGGATTTATGAACCCACTCCTCTTCATCAGGCTCAGAATCAGATTTATCTGGAAGAAGATCCATGACAGGAGAATCTGGTGCCACGTCAATGTTGACATCTACGTTGTCCGTCGGCAGGATGCTTTTATCAGTTGACGAAGTCTCTGGATCATCACGCTGAACTGTGTTGTCAACAGGTTTTTCAGTCCCTTCTTCAGCCTTTGATATTTCTTGTAGGCCCTTTAGACCCTGCTCAATCTCGTTTATTTCAGGATGACGAGCTGAATCATCATTGCCAACGAAATCAGCATCTGCAATACACGTTTCATCTTCTTCACTGTGACCAAACAGATCTGTTACATCAGGTTCAGGCTCAGAATCTGAATCTGGTCTCAACGATACGACTTCGTCTTCATCACTCACATTGCCCTCATTTCCTTCTACTTCTTTTTCTGATTTATGTTCACTTTCTCCGATATCTGAATCTATTATTATTGCTTGGACCTCTTCACACTTTTTGTCAAACATTTGTTTAGGCGGACTTTCACATGGCGGGTCAACGTCTTTGTTCAGGGAAATTTCATTTCCTGTATCATCTCCAACCTCTTTTTCTGTGCCTTCGTCTTGTAGTTCTCTTTCAATCTCTGCATCATCTATTTCATCAAATAAAGACTGTGATGCATCTATAACGTCATCGCTATTGCTCTCTTCATTCGTTACCTGATCTTTGTTCTTTGTATCCCGGTGTTCTATCATCTCTTTTGTGTTCTCTTGTAAGATATGGTTTTCTCGGACATCCAACATGTCCGGTCCCTCGTCACCCGTACATATTTCTGTCGACGTATTAATATAACTTTGAATAATGTTTTTAGTGTCAATGTCCGTTGATGAATTGACGGCATTTTCTGTAGCCTGCACTGCCTGGTTTTCATCGTCTTTGGCATTATCCCTCAGATTTCCCTCAGTGACAGGCACACTATTCTTTGGCAGATCATCCTTTTGAACTTTTACTAAGCTCTCAATGGAACTAGTTGATTTGGCTTGTTCACTGCTATGTTGCATAAATTCTGATGGCACATCATCTGTAGTAACACTTCCAGTATCCTCTGGAAACATTTCATTGTCAGTTTCAGAGATCACTTGAACTTCCATATTATTCTGCTTAATGGGCGGAATTAATGGTACACACACTGGTCCCTTTTTGAGTCGCTTCATAAGTTTTGCGACATCCTCATCAGTCAGTCTCTCAAGTATCACTTCACATGGTTTAATTACACCTTTCCACTCTGTTCGTATCTTCTTTATCAAATTCTTCATAACTAAAGCGTCGTCTTCATTGACTTCACTCTCTGACTCCACGTACAGGGGGGTGTCATCCTTCATTAAAGTGACAGTGTGCTTCGGCTGCGATACTATGACGTTTCCATCTTTTCCATCCCTTATCACCTGCAAGTGTTCAAACAGACATTAGATATACAGTAGAACCTGTTTTTTAGGGGCCGCCCTTATCTATAATAGTAGAACCTGTTTAGAAGGGCCACTCTTATTTATAACAAGACCGTAAATGACAGGTGGCCTCACAAAGCAGTGATAATTTTAGTGGTATTTCTATAAGAAAATATGAGGGGAAAATAGGTCCAGTTGGACCTGAGCTCATTTGGCATTATCAAAAAACTAAGACCACATAGGTCACAATATCCCATGGATAAAAATAAAGTGTCTAAGATCAAATCTCAACATTGTGATTTGTGAAAAATACAAATATGGCTGCCAAACTAGAAATATAACTGGCATCAATACAATTTTTACGGGAAATAAAGAGGGTATGCAGATGCATAAGGCTGTCAAATATGCAGGGCTTTTGTGAACACTCGTCCACAAACATGTAAAAATCTTGGTGGACGAGTGACTTTTGGAAACTACTCGTCCACACAAACATGTAGAAATTTTAGGGCTATCTTGAAACATATTTTTTCCAAGTACAAAACTTGTCATTTTTTAAATGCAAAATTGCCTTTAAAATCTTATCTAAAAACCAGGAAATTGCCCATGTTCTGCCACTTCGATCCTTTATTAAAATCGTGGACTAGTGGTTTTCATGGTGGACAAGTGACTTTCACATTCCACTCATCCACTTTTAGAGTGAGTCAAAATCCTTAACGAAAGCCCTGATATGAAATCTGTATCATCAACTGTATGTCCTGAAGTAAGGTTCAAAGCAAAAAAAACCAAATATGGCTGCCAATTTGAGAATAAAGGTCATAGCACCCTAATTTTTGCTAGGCTTTGAGATGGGACATAGATGCATAGGTGCGTAAGATATGAAGTCTCTATGATCAATAGTGTGCTCAGGGTAGCTGTGCACAGACGATGCCAGGCTATGACAACGATGGACAACGGACAATTCATGATTCTACAGGCTCTTTAGCAATTATGCCAAATGAGCCAAAAACCTACATATCGTCCGTAAATGCCAGGTGGCTGCACAGAGTAGTGGTTTGTTACAGCAGGTTCTACTGTACCACTATTTTACCTTTTTATGACTACATTATTTACAAAACTATCATACCGTTTTTGATCAAAATAACATTGATTTATTACTCGTGGGTGCATCACTCCTTTGGACCTAATTAACGCACACCTAATTTTTTGGGCTAATTCATGGATATTTTTGTCATCATAGCAGACATCCACTACAGACTTTTTCCAAGAAGGTAGAAGTTACGGAAAGTTTTGTTTGTCCTACATAAAAGTACTTTTACTGCTTTACATATTGGGGATATACTTGTAATTTTAAATATTCTTTGCAAAATATCCTTCTGTGGAAGGGTGAATTTTGTCCCTTTCCAAGTTATATTTCAATGTTGACGCACTGCAAATTCACTACACGTGAGCAGCTACCAAACATTGGTCCGAGAAGGTACTTAAATAACGCACACACCAAAAAATTAAGTTGTTTATGCATGTGCCTTATTTTCATCAAATACGGTATACTTCAAAGACAAGAGAAAGAAAATAAGTGACATTATGTCATGTGTACCTCATATTCAAACTTTTGGTCCCAATACACAGCATTTTCACTGTTCAAAACTCCAGTAACACTTTTCTCCGATCCTGACAAGATTTCGTTCAGGCTGATCTTTCGAGGTTTATATTCATAAAATCTACCATCATCGTATACATCATCTTCATCATTCTCTGCACGCTGGGTGCGGCCTGACGCCATGAAGCCAGTGCCTAAAATATCAACGAACAAAAGGCATAAAATGGAACAAAACATTTAAATTTCGAGCAAATAGGTAGGAAAGGCACGGATATTTCTGTGTTATGTCAACTAAAAACAGGATTAGAAGATACATATCAACATAGGTATTGATGGACCTGAGCCTCGGTGTGTGCTCTCTTTTCATTAGGTAGTTACACTATCCCGGGACTTGCAGTCTTACTAACCCGGGCTGAAAACAGTTCGTGGCAGGATACATACATACCTTCATCATCAGAATCATCTGAGTCCAGCATGTGTGGAGGTGTACCAAGTGGACCTTGTGATGATAGTGCTTGAGATGCCCTGAGCTTATCTGCTGCTATCAGATTGAGAGGAGTGTCAATATCCGACTCACTACTTTCCTTCATACTGGATTCTGCTCCGGAGGTACAGGATTCTCCTGTACTGGTCAAAGCACTTTGAGTACTCATCTGCCTTGAATATACCGGAGCTGTCTGAACTTCATCAACAACTGCCCACGTTTGACTTAAATATTCTGCTTCCTTTTCAAACAGGTCTTCCAGTTGCGTGCTGGATGAAATGTATTCACTGTATCGACGTGGCACCACTCGCTTTCGTTCCAGCTTTTCACGACTACCATTTCGATCAGGACTTCCTTTCTTTTTGGGGCGCTTAAGGGGTTTGGCAAGTCCTAAATCACTCTCAGACTCTGTGGATGTATTCGCTGCAACACTGCCACTTGTACTGCTTCTTTTGGCGAACTTTCTTTTGACACTTTTGATCAGACTTTTGCCTTCATTACTTTCTTTAACCTTTCTGACACTTGGCCCACTTGGGCTTCCACTGAAGAAGTTATGGTCATCATTTACTGTTGGCACATTGGATTGGCTTTCTTGAACTTCAATAATAGATTTGTCTGATCCAGAGTTTTGAGTGTTTTCCTCTTTCTCTGTGGTCTTTGTTGCTTCATTATTACTCTGACGGTCTTCTACACATTCCACTTTCTTTTGCCTTTCCTGGATCTCACTAACATAATCCACATATTTTGAAGTGAGAGCCCTTTTTCGACCAGATTCTCGTTTCTCATCAATAGGTTTCTCCGTAATTTCACAGCTCGACTTTAAGTCCTTTACAGATTTTTGTGCGGCTATCGAGCTGTCACTGGTACATTTAATCGTTCGACCTTTAAGTTTGCGCATACCAAAATGAGTTGCTTTTGTCTTGCGTCTTGACTTAGGACTTTTCAACAGTTTCTTCACAGTCTTCCTCTTTGTCGTATCAGATACATTTTTGTCAGCAGCAGCTGATGATGTGCCCACGAGATCCTGATCATCTGATAATCTCTTTTCCCCAGAACCTGCCGAAGAAGTCGACTTGATTTTAAGAAACTCACTATTAAGTTGGTCAAACACACTCGCACGGTCCCTGTATACCGGTGTGGAACTACCACTTCTCCCCTCACGGGGAGTGTTACTCTGATTGCCACTTTCACTCTCACTTTGGTATTCAGTAATGCTGTTTTGGTCAAACTTGTTGATGTCACCACGACTGTCCAGATCGTTCTTTTGCTTCATCATAGTCGTGCCGTTTTCAGCTCCTGTGGACTGCTTTGAACTTGAAATACTGCCAGCCCTATTTCCGAATACCGGGCTACTAGGACGATCTGATGAGACTTCTGTATTTTGTTCAGTGGAAACAAAAGCGTCACTTTCACTTAGAACTGAACTCTGCCTTTCTGTATATTGAAAACTTGGATGTTGGCTGTGTATGTCAGAACTTCCAAAGAGATTTTCAAACACGTTTCTGGTTTTATTAGTGTTGTGCAAGTTTTCAAAGACATTTCTGTCCTTGCCACTGCTATGTTTATTTTTCTTGTCCTTATTATCATCAAGATCTTTGGATGTCTTGATTTTTGGTTTTGGCTTACTTTTCTTTTTAACAGCACCCAGACTTTTGGACATCGAGTGTGGAAGATTCGATGTGGCAACGCTGCTTTCTCGCACACATTTGGTTTTGGAACCCTTTTCGTTATCCGATTCTTTATGGTCACTGTCAGTCTGAATAATAACTGGATCTGAACCCAAAGGACTTTGATCCCTCTTATTTGGTTCTGTATTCTTTGCTACTGGTCCATCGTCAGCATCACTACTTTCCCAGTTCGCAATATCCTCGCCCTTTCCACTTGTGTTCCTCTCTTTAGGAGCCTTTCCTTCAGCACTACTAGCACTTTTCCCTAAACTGAGCCTTGACCGTTTATTTGTTTCTACATTCTTTCCATTGTTCACCTTTCTTTTGGTACTATATGGGACTTGAACAGTAGGCACATTTAAAGAGTCATTCAATGATTTCTCATGATCACTAGATGAACTACCTATCTCTATAACATCTGTCTTGGTTGCTGCCGCATCTAAAACACTTGTATTTGACTGGGATAGAGATGTCACATTCGATGTCCTTAACTTTGACAAGTTTGGAATTTTTAATTTCTTTAGATCTAACATTTTTCGTATTTTGTCACCTCCAAAAACACTGCCTGTTGAGTGTCTTTTCTGAATTGGACTTATCACCTTAATGCCTACCTTCGGTTGGTATTTCTGAAGGATTCCAGTCCTTCTATTGGGTGACTTGTACAAATAAACCCTTTTCTTTTTAGGTGATAACTTCCTCATTTTATCAAAACTTGGAGAAGGAGCGGGTGAATCCTGTGAGGGAATGTAATCGTAAATATCGATGTTGGGATTCCTTGATGTATCTTGGAAGTCATCAAAATCCATTCCCAGGTAAGATTTCCCTTTCTTCTGTTCAGTAGAGGAACGCTCAGGATCTCCACGCACAACTTTTGCTGGTTTGTGCACTTCTTTAGTTTTTGCTTCGGGAGATGAAACTTCTGAACTACTGTCTAGGATAGTAATCTCTTCATGCCCACTTTTCTTTCTGGCAGCATCTTTCATCATTTCTGTCATTTTCTTATGTTTCGTAACAGGGAGTGAAGATTTTGTATTTGTATTGTATTGTTTTTTGTTCTTTGTTTTGCAACTCTGTGTGCTGGAACTTTTCTTCTTTTCTTGAGAAACACCTTGTGCATTTTTAACACGACTTGGTAGGATCGCCCTTTTCCTTTGTGCAGATTTATTTGTTGCTTGCTCCTTCTTTTTCTTACCGTCTTTAGGTGTTACCTGACTACGTTTCTGGTTTACTTTACCGAGAGAAATTATCTCGAAGTCTTCCTCGGAATTATTTGACAAACTCCTGTTGAGAATTAAATTCTTGGCCAATTCCTGTTTTGACGTCTTTGTCTGTGGTGTACCTCTTTTCTTGGTTAGTTTTGTCGTTTTACCACGTGCTATTGAAAAAGAAGAGTATATTGCAATTAGACTGTACATGTACTAATCCACAATTATAAATTTGGCTGTATGTTGATACTTCATATTTATGTGAATTTACTTCATCGTCACAAAATACATGTTTTTTGTTTTGTTGTTTTGTAATTGTGCATGAAAAGTGAAAAATACACAGGGCAGAGCATTTTTTGATCAGACAGAACAATCAAAATTGAGGCAAGGAAATGTGCAGGTGTCATGACACCTCTGAGTGCAGCTCCTCACTTTTAAGAGGGCAAATTAATTTGAAAACTTTGGTGTCACATTATTAAAATGTTCACGCCTTACCAATGAGGATAATAACAACTATATGTACATCTATTAAAAGTATCAAAGCAGACCACACGTTCAGCATTTGTGTGTAAATGTTCAAAGCAACAGCAAACCTCTTGGGGACGATGTAGAAACGTCACTGTCCTCGTAGGAACTAGTCGTCCTCCTTTCGTGTGCACCGAAATCAAATTCAATCTCATCATCACTAGAATCGCGCCGTTTCTTAGATTTCTTCGGACCACTGGTTTTCTTTTTCGTAACAGGTGGAGACAGAACTAGGTCTGGCAATGTAAATTCCTCTTCTGAATCCATTTTAGCATTTCTGCAATAGTTAAAAAGTATATTCAGAAAGCTACTCTTTAGTGTATGTCTCTTATGCATTTGTTCGCTGTTTCTCAATGAGTATTAAAGAATCAGGTTTTTAGCCTTCTCTTATGTTTCATTGTTCTTTTAACGTCTCAGAAATGCACGGACTCTGACATTTTATCAGGAAAAAACACCAGATTGCATCAAGAATGGCACAGAAGAGACAGGATCTATGCATGTATCGTTGGAAAATTGTTTGCAGATGTCGAAAATAACAATGAGTGATAAGCAATACACAGCTTCACACGCTGACCAGAAGGCAACTGTCTAAAGGCCTCTGAAGTTACATGTATTACCGTATTGTTTCCAATAATTGCCCGGTTCTCTGCGACCACCTTCCACCTGAGATTTCTAACATAAAATTAGTGTCATTTCAGGAAAGAACTTATTTTGGTAGCAAAAACGTAAACTACAATTCTTGATATAAACCCAGGTAGCACATTAGAAGTTAAAAATACATGAATATAATAGACGAATGTTGTGCATGAAGAGTAGTGGATGATCAGATACACTTGTCCCCGGATATATCGATATTTTTGGTGCGGGAAAATAGCATCGATATAAGCGGGATATCGATATA
>JBCAUI010499152.1:0-13463 GCA_038406195.1 Haplosyllis anthogorgicola | reverse complement strand
GAGACTGCATGTATTTTATACCAGAGTTAATAAACTATATCCGAAGTCTAGCAACTCTTGTTCTAGTCATTTTACACAACTGTTTGTTACTTTCGTTGAAGAACCCCTGATTATTATTTTTTTATTCTGATTATAAGAAACATAAGCTTAAAATCATAGTTCAAAACTACGTAACTCTGCTTATGGGTGACTCTACTCACAAGTTTCAACACCAGGTGACTCTGTCGCTTGCTTGCTGACTCATAGCATTCATGTCAGTAAGTGACAAAACCACCCTGGCTTTGAAACCTGTGGGCAGTCACCAAAAGTCTGAAACAGAGGTACCAGTGACCCCCTAGATCGGGCCTCAGTACTCAAAAATACATAAAAAGAAAAACACAAAAGCAAGCTAGCCAAACAAAAATAAACAGAACTTACGAATGTGGTGTTGGCCACGAGAATAGTCGGTACTGTTTGTGTTGCCGGATCGTGCTGCACGAGATTCCCATACCCGTCCCTGTACACCAGAATGTGATCTGTGATACACAAAGGGTCAGTAATAAGTTCTTCCACTCAATGCATTTTTCTTAATTATTTTGCCCGCAAAATCTGGCAAATCCTAAAAATGACCAATTTTGGTTAATATTGGTAAAATAGTGATTTTGGTTACAACTGTCAGTTATACTCTTTGTTTTTACTAGCTTACCTAATAAAGCAGGGACTGCTACAGAAAAGAATAAATGCATGGATAATAATGGTGTTTGCGGTGTAAAAAGACTAGAATGACAGTCTCTAGACTTTTGAAATGTTTATTAACTCTAATGTGAAATAGATGTAGTCTCTGAAGAGGTGCAATTAGAAATTAATAAAGATGGCTACCAAAGATACTAATGATGCCAACACATAACTCTAATTAACCAATGGGATAGTCCCTAGACTGTCACGTGACTGCAGCTGCAGGTGTTAACTCTAACTGTAGTCTTTAGACTGCGGCACTCCTGGTGCGAACCGAAGTCTAGTCCTTTAACATGCGGGGCACGGGACGCCACCGGGCGTGGAATAGCAAGAATCCCTGGTACCCAAAATCTACCCCATCCCTGTCCAAAATTTATCTGAGCATTTCCATAACATTCCATAAAATAATTGCATTTTCAATTGCAAAGGGATAACATTTTGTCAAATAAGATCCTTCACTCTGAGTCCTTTATTAATTTAACTCTGTCTCATATTTCATGTCTTTAAATTTGCAATTGTTACTTTAATTTTCTCAAAGTGTGAAATGTTCAATCACGATCAAGGTTAAAGATTTTCGTAACTTTATCACTATATCCAGAAAATGTTCATACCTTGAATACTTTGGACGGGGACAGGGCATGGGGATCGTGTGTAAAAAGGCTACGGCTACAGTCTTTAGACTTTATGAAGTTTATTAAGAACAGAACATAAAAAGTACATGTCGGTGGCGCCACTAGAATCAAATTCTGATCACTGGCGGATTCAGAATTACCCGCAAAGGGGGTGTGGGTGGACAAAACCAGTGAAAACTACATTAAAATGAAGACAATTTTGGCTGCAGGGGGTTGGTTCATGCCATTCCCTTTAGGCACCACTGCCAGCAGTACGTAGAAAATTCGCTCAAATAAATTTAAACGTATTGAAATATACGCACCGTAGAACCACTGGCTGGAGAAGGACTTGGGTCTGAACTCTCCGCTGAAGATGTCGTCGAACGTGAATGGGTCTGTGTTCCGTCGTCTGCTCGCTTCTTGTCGACTCGGTCCCTCAAACTTGGCTCCTTAAATTAAAGAAAAGGTTGAGACATTGGCAAGATTTTCAAAGTGCGGCGATCGGAAAAAATTGAACTTGACGTGGTCCCTAAAAAGCCAAAGTATTCATAAATGTCAATGAAATTAGGATTTTTCCCCATCCACTTGTGATGGGATTGTCAATGTGACCAACAGTTTTACTTTGCTGTGCGCAACGTGCTTCAGCTGCCATATGTGTATTTTTTTTTTTTTTTTTGAAATCCCAGTTTCAAAGTGTGGCGGGATATGTAATCCGAACAATGACATAAAAATCCTAATACACATACATGTGAGTAAAATAGTATTAAAGAAATCATGAGCCTTTTCCAACATCGGTAAGATGTTGTTCATCAGTTGAATTCTATAACAATAGAGGTTTTTCCTAATTATTTTACATGCCTAGGCAAATTTGCCTAACTTAGCAGGGAAGTGAATACTATTTTTGGGATAAAACTATTATTAGTTACTTCAAATTGTACTAAATTTAGTAATGAAACCTAAAATTAATAATCTTCCAAGTTACCAACATTAGTAATAATACTAAAAATAGTATCAATCATTTGCCATATTAGCCTAATTTGCCTAATTTGATTGGCAAAAACAATTAGGATAAAACCTATTGGATTTACGTACACTTCTGGGACATTTTCTCACGCTGCAAAACGATAAAGTATTTTATCGCTTTCAAACGTCGCTTACACCTTATATCTTGTGTAGTGCACACTCGCAGCATAAGCTACTCCCTCTTTACCCCCAGCTTACACGTAAATACCCCGGCTGCACCACTAAGGGGCAGACCAGAGCCAACCAGCCACCAGCTGCTAAGCATTACGGGCAGGGTCCCAGCCCAGAGAACACGAAGTCGTGCAACGTTGTTCTTACAATCAGGGTTTTTCTTATTTTAATCGCCAGCAAATCTACCTAATCTACCAAATTTGCCTAATTTTTCAGACACAAGAACTGTCTCATTTGGAAATAGATTTTTGTTGTAAAACCGTTTTTAGTATTCAAATGTCAATATAATTCAAGATGAAATTTAGTCCACACACCAAAAGCGTTCCAATTTTCTCTCATATCAATGACTGTTTTTTAGGAAAAAGACTGAATTCTGGTTTTGTTCCATTTTACTAAAGAGATAGATTACATTTAAACACAATGGACTATATGCTTGGAAAATTTGGTAGATTAGGTAAACAAAATTAATTAAGATAAACCTCGAATAGGTCATATGAAAAGATTTGGACTGGGTGGTTTTTTTTCTAGTTACGTTCCTACACTTTACCATCACCATTGATGCGGTGATCACATGTTTTGGCTATGGTTTTGACAAAATTTCTCACTTAAATACCATTTTTTGGAAATAGGCACTGCAACATCAACGCAACAACTAAATAAACTGGGGTAGGATACTAGGTCGGCGTTAAAGCTATTTCTGTACAAATTTGAAGTGGATGCTGATAATTTGTTAACACTTTAATTAAGTCAACAATGAAAAGTATTTGCCATGTGCTGTTAGCAAATAAAAGAATCAGAACAAGTACTGAGTATCTCACCGTATTTTATAACATGAGATGTGAGTCAAATGTACTTGTTTTTGATAGCAATAGATAAATAAATCAGAGTATTGATAATCGAGATTATTTGGTTCGATCTACTTGATTGTGTTCTTATTTTATTGACCCTAATGCCATAATGGCAATAAGTGCCTATGTATTGGAGGAAATCTAGCTCTGTAGGCTGGGCAGCCATTGCAGCAAAGTTTACAAAGACCCCCCCAACTCCCCCCACTCACCACCACCGCCATCTATGCTCGGGAAGTTGATTTCTGGGCATTTCAGACAATTCTGTGAAAAAGGTAACCGGTATTCTTGTTTACAGTCCACTATACTGACTAGAAAGCCATGAATACAGGTGGACGGGACTGGACCTTCTTTCTTTGAAAGATGTCTTCTCGCTAGTCTAATTCATGCCGTTACTTTTCCTAGAGACAAGGTACCAAACCGCCACGGGGACTAATGCCCCTTGAATAAAGAATTTATCCAGTTTGAACGAGCAGGTGGCAGTGATAAAATTATGGACTGCTTCAATATTTTGAAATATTTCATTTCTGGCATTGCTGATAATATTGATGAAGTTTTACTGAAAAATTTTAAAACTATTTTGAGTATTTTTAAGGGCATTAATCTATTAAATGCCTGTTAATGATTACAAAATGACAAATTTGATGGGCTAACATATTAGATAAGCCAATAAAATGATGTAGGTCAGTTTTACAGACCTAAATCCTTCACGTAATGCCAAAATAAACCAAGTTTAACATATTTTTTGAAAGGTTAGTTTTCTAACCCATTGATTTATGCTGGTAGGGTGGCTCCTTTGGGTCCCCTTTGTACCCCTTAAAATTTGCCCTTTACTGTTTGAAATAATTTGTTGGCTGAACACATTAACAAAAAGTTTGACAATGGTTTAAATGGCACAAGATCTGCAGTAAGTAAGCGGGAATGTAGTGAAATGACCTGGCGGAGGTGGTTCCATGTCTCTTAAAAATCATAGTTTGTAAAATCAAGAATATCGTGAGCACATAGACACTGATTACTGATCAAACATTTTCAATAAGGAAGCAGTTCCCTAAACGTAACAACTGACCACACACTGCAGCCTTTTAGCGAGTTACAGACCACTCTGAATAACGTGGAGTTAACTTCTTGCTCAAGGAAATTATTTTGTAGCTAAGCTTCACTTCACATGAGTAGACGGCCTCTTGATCAAATTGACCCTTTCAATCACAACCCATCATGTATAAACTACCCCAAGTCCATTCGCCACCCACCTTAATTACCGACTAGGTTTTCGCGTAGGAAGCCCAGCGAGAAACTAGGTTGTAGCGCAGGTGCGCATTGGTTGAACAGACTCGGTGCATTTTCTATCCTTTAATGTAATAAACCAACGTACACAATTTAACGCTTATTGTTGCGTTAAGAATGGGGGTTAAGTTTATAAAAACGAGCTGACTGGGCAGAAAAATACCATTACCCAGGTGACTCAAAGTCCGCAAGGGGAAATGCAAAAGCTTCTTAAACAAACTTTCGTTTTGTCTACGTTTTTACCTGTGAGATGTTTGATATATTCTTCTATTTCATCTATTCTGTAATTACCTACAAACAAAACTTGTTCATTCAGGGGCGAGCTAACACAAAACCGATCTGCACGGATTGTCCACAGAATTTCAAATAACTAAATTTTGTGTTGCTCTTCTCAGAATTATTGTCAGAAAATTTTGTACAAAATATGTGAATAGGACTCGTAAATAACAAATTGTTTTTGAAAATGTTTATGCACATGAAAAGGACAGCGTGAATGCAAAAGGATTACGGCGCTGTAATGAACGGAGATGAAATGTTGAACATAAAACAAAGTATAACAGAGATAAAATTTATGCGTCTAGGCCACTAAAACAATGCTACGCATCACTCTAATTAACCAATGGGATAGCCTCAAGACTGTCACATGATTGCAGCTGCAGGTGTAAGGTGGGAAGCCTGCAGCACCTCTGGTGTTGACTCTTACGGAGAAGGAAATGTAGAAGGGAATTCTTTGACAGTGAAATTCTTTTGTTTTCAAACGTTTCAAGATGGAGCAAAGGAGAGCCTGTCCATTCTTGGTTCTTTTGTACAAATAAAAGCATACAACTCTATTGTTTTGTTGCAAAATGAAATAATCTTAAGAAGCTAAATAAATAAATAATACATAAGTAAATCAATAACTAACAGGGACGTTTAGCAGCAGGTAACGTGGTGCCTAACGTGGCCAAAACCGTGATTTTTGCAGGGGATAATAGGGGCTACAGTCGTAAGCTCCGCGCATATTTACCCCCAGCTTGTCCCCGCAAGCAAGCACGAAAGCATTGGAGGCCCAGCAGCGGGATGGGACTCACTAAGCAATAAGTAGAACGGCCAGAGAGCCAGTAACCGCAGGCTTAGTTACTTACCACATTTTACCAAGTTTTCAGGTCAGGAAGGACATGGAAATGGAAGCTTTCAGGTTTAGAGTTAGCTGATCCTTTTCCTTAGCAGTTTAAATAAGAATGTCTTTGAAACTGGTACACAATGGTAGAGTTACTTCTCGACGTTATCAACATGAAGAATTTATATTGTAACTTGACATATTTAGTGTTTGATCGAAATAAAGCACATGCCCTACTAATTAAAGCGCACCCCCTTTTCAATTAATCTATGGAATTTTTTTTAGCTCATTTACAGACCTTATCTCATCGCAGCTATGATCACACTGTCAATTTTCGCCACTTTTAAAAACCTTCTCACACTTTTATCAGAAAGACACATTGAGAAAGTAAATTTTTAGTTACATTCTGTGTAAGATGCCTGGCTGATGTAAATATACGGTCGTCCACGTCACGCAACACCTTACCTCCTGCTAAACCTCCCCATTCTTACCTAGTTTAGCTCCTGTCGAACACGTCACAAATAAAGCCACAATCAAGTATTTCCAATCCATAATGTAAAACACAGGACTTTGCTGATCAGTGATTCGAACTGGAATAATTGTAAACGTGCTGATACCTAAGTCTAGTCTTATTAACTCGGATAAAAAGGGTTCAGATCGGCACTCAATTAACTCGTCGACTATTCGGTTTATATTTAAATACAAAGTATTGCCTTTTATCCATTTATTTTTATTTAAATTTTAGATTTTATTTTGGCGGTAATCCCAAATTGTCGACACGATTTTGCTCATACAGTTATTTTGAGTGTATTTACATTTCAGTAAATCCACTGTAACTGGGGATGAAAAACCCATGAAAACAGAAAGATTTTATGTCATGCTTTTCCCCTCAAACGTTCCAAAACTGATCATCGATTCAGGAGTGGGTAATTTTGGCGAAATGTGTTTCAAACAGTAAAAATATATTAGATTAGCCGGTTAAAGCGACTTGATGAGTTAGGATTTGTTTTGAAAAAAGTTGGATCAGGGTTTTAAAGCCAGGGTGGATTTCCCAGCTACACTCTTTCTTACTTGCATGCGGTGATCCCAAAGATCATATCTGGTGCTACACCCACCAATAGGGGTGTTCACTGTGTAAGGATGTACACAGCAGTGGCTGACCTCACTTTTCACATACTTTTGCAAGAATTGATGAACAGACGCTGAGCGGGACTCGATCTCCCGACCTTCGGATCTAGAGATGTGTGCTCAACTGAATCAGTCGCCGAGGCTGGGAAATTATTCTGATCCCTAATGATAAGAGGAGAGATAAGAAGTGAGAGATTTGTTGTGTGAACCTCTTGTACCGCTACCGGTAGAGAATTTACGATCACGATTCTGGTTTGTAAGGGATAATGTTATATTACTGTAAGAAACGAAGAATGAACTAAATGTACTTACAAATGTTGCGTAACTCTGTTATTCCAAAATGTACGTAGTGTTAATTCCAAAGCAATTTTAAAAAATGTATATTGGTACCATCTCTGAATGTATTTCCACTCAGCTTAATTTTACATAATGATTTTCATATGATTATGATGTTGTTTACTTCACTTATTGTGTAATAGTAATTAATTGAGATGCAATATATGGAGTGACATCAAGGTAAACAGCCACCCGCTTAGTTCGACATGGCTCTTACGGTAATATAACATCGTGAGTTCGATCCCCACCTGGGGTCCCATACTTTTTCAGCATAAATAGGGCTTGTTGATGAATTAATTTTCTCTTCATGACTCAACTCGTTTTATTGCTTAGGTAGAATTTTATTCAATTGCACCAAACACTCTTGAAAATAACTTTTAACTCGAAGTCCGTTTACCACGACCTTTTGTCATTGCTCCCTTCTCGTTTGAGCTGAACAGGTTGCCATGTGTATCGATTGAAATATTCCCGAGAAATAATCACCCCGACGGTTTCCTACAAACATACTCAGCCACGCTATTCTTTTTCTCCAGGCGCAGGGTAACTATCTCGGTTAATATCGGTTATCCTGAGGAGTACCGGGTTTGATTGGAGTGTTTGAGATAAACGTTCTGTGGGAACACGAGGCTTTATGTTGTACAATAACATGTAAACACTCCACGGTGGTGTAATCGCTTCTGTTCCGTGTTATCTGTGAGCTGTAACCGTTTTACTCCTAAATCCTAAATGGTTACGGTTTCTGTCGTAATATGCGTTTGATCTCATTGATCTTATTGATCTCAGAATCTCTTCCAATTTGGCTCATTCACTTCAACGTTAGAATGTAGTGAAGTGTAAGGAACGCAACAAAAGACACACGCACACACACCCATATCAATGCATGATGCAAGCTGCACATGCCAACATCCAGCTGCATATCAATTAGGTCTGTATTCATTTGCTGTGAGTACCAGCATTCTATCTCAGTCTTCTAGATGCAGCAGTAGAGTACACATCTCTTGTAACAAATAGTTTAATAAATAGTTGTGTATGAAGGATTGTTTGTGTTATTCATGAGACTTCCATTTAACCGGATTTGCTCTGGAAATTTCCAAACGCGTATTGGAACTTAACACGTTTCTAGCGAAAATCGGGATTTCCTGATGGGAGGGACATTTCGAATTGTTCTAACTGTGCACAGTATCTGTTTCATTCCTAAATTCTAAATACTTTACTGGGAGTTCAGCTCATGAAATTTGTTACTGTTTGGAAATGTCTGAGAACAATAAAAGTTTAAATTATTTGTTCTTGATTACCACAGTTACCAACATTGTACCATTAGGTAACTTTGAGGAACTTGCCTGAGAAAAATGGCCAAACCTAAGTGAGCTATCCCTCAAGTTGGCCAGCAGAACTTTCATGCTTTGTATTGCAAAAATAACGGTTTAATCATTTGATCTGCTGCTCCTAAGGAGCTTTAAAGTACGTCACAATGTCAATCTAAGCAGAGAACTCAACCCTGAAGTTAAGAGGCAAGTTTTGCAGATTTCAGTGACCACCGACCCGTTTTACACCTTGATATGATGAAAACTGTGCATGAGGTATATTGAAGAATGTCCAGATAAAGAGTCTCACGCTCTGCCATCTAAAAGGGTTAGGACTTCCTTCCGTAATCATTTGATTTGCTTAACGAATTGATACAGCTGTCCAACCAACCCGACACACGCAAATTAACACTCAAAAACACCATAAACATTGACGTATTTATTACATGACCATTAAAACAAAATGCTACTGTTCAAACTAGCGGTAAACCTTAAACTAAAAGAACATTCAAAAGAGGAATGAGTTACAACCGAGAATGATGTTAGTAAACACACACCTAAAATTTATTGGTGGATCCAGGATTTCTCGTACTAATTTTATTTTATCAGTTTGCTTAAAAATCAGCAAAACCTGTATGAAAAAGGAAATATAATTCAAGCCTTGAAGAGGGCGGGGGGGGGGGGGGGCTTGGATCCGCCAATGAATTCTGTGATGGTGTGCCGAACTGCAGTACTAAATTAAATGACTTTTTCTGCCGTTACACAGTCCTGGCAGCACTGATCCATGCGTCACCTCATACACAGACCATGCCATTACATCATAACCAATGGCGGATTCAAGGGGGCGGGGGCGGAGGCGCCTGCCCCTTCCTGCGGCAGAAATTTCTTTCATTTTCATACAGTTTTTTCCGAATTTTGGGCGAAAATAGGTAAAAATTGGGTTGGCGCCCCCCCCCCATTGGCTGGGCACCCCCCATACGGAAAATCCTGGATCCGTCACTGAACACCATAAAACAAAAACTGAACACTGAAATTTTTATTTTATAATATCATTAGTGGAAGATACATTGCAGTGTTACAATTAATCGCTTGAATAAATGTCACAACAGGAATTTTGGGATAACAGATTTCCACGCTGAGTTGTTTTGTTCGCGTTAATTTCTTTCGCAAGTTCAAATGCACGACATGCGAGTCGTACAATCCTGATTCATTGTAAAAGACTTTACATTTAAGCCTGAAAACGTCATGTTTACAGGGAAGCCTTATATATAAATTAAGAGCATTTACTGAGTCCTTATGTTGTCACTGAGAACTGGTCAGCGAGAAATAGGACACTTTCTGGGTCCCTTGAACATGATTATGCATGAGCAGCATGTTTTGGTACATGCAAAGATTAATTATGTTCCCCATGGTACCAGGCAGATCTAAGGTCTGCAGGTGAGTGCCATTTGGTGGATAGAACACCTGCACCCTGGTACCCCCATCTGGTACCAGCAGAACTTCCTGGCTTGGTACATAAAGCATACCATGGGGATAGGACACCCGTGGTTCTTTCACTTCCCACATGATGGCACCAGTGTCGCATGAGAGCACACGTATCATTGGTGGCTTTGGGGTGCTCACGGCAACAAGGTTGTATGGAGGGGGTAGATAGCACAGCCCATTGTAGGTCTTCATATCTGGTACCAGGGTCTTTTTAGCGGTAAATGGGGACGTGGTGACATCCAGAATCATCACTTGAACACTTCCCTTCAGCAAAAGCACACACATGACAAAAATCTGATCCTTGCCTCCAGATACCATCAGCCCAGGATTAAAACCAGACTTCCTGAACACCACCTCAGAAGGCTGCTCATCTCCAAGCAAACTACACAGACTCAGGGTTTGACATCTTGTACAGCTCACAATGAACTTACACCCCTCCTGCATAGGAAGCATGTTGATGCTGTTATGTTCACAAGGAGCATACACAGTCCTGCACTTGACCCATCCCCCTTGGGTGGCATAAACATGGAAGCGTTTGGTGGGGTTTGTGTCCCTCTCTTTTCCCCAGAAGACCACGTGACCTGTGGCAGGAATGACGTTGAATCTGCGTGCGTCTTGGAGCTCTGCATCAAACGTCGTGACATGACGTAACGTCACTGGTCCTGATACCTAAAAAAGGAACACTGATGATTAGGGCAGAACGCTACCCGTTTAAGATCTAGTTTAATTTTTCATAAAGTGACCTTGACGTAAAAACAAAATTTAGAGCTCGTAAACGTAAGTTCATTTGCGAAAGGTGGCGTTGCCAGTAGAGATGTCAACAAGCCGTTAGCTAGCTTGTGAGCTTAAGCTGGCATTTGAGCTTGGCTTGGCTTAAGCTAAATTATTTTAGCTTGTGGCTTCAATGATATATTAAAAGGTAGTAAATTATTGTCATGAAAATCAAGTTACCTATTTCAGATAACTGGTAATTTTTTCAACATTATAGCTGCATTTTAATATGCAACCAGGAGCCACACATGACTTAATCAAACTTTCTTCACAACCTGTGGATCTAACTCTTGTCTTTACTTTCATGACAGTTTTACTCTTATGTTATTGTCATACTGACTTTGAACTTTATTTTAGCTACATAAATGGCTTCTTTTCACACACTGGAAATGTGTCTTATTCCTCAGACTTCAGAAGAAATTTTGAAAGAGGAAAACTTCAACTAGATTCGGAACAAATCTATTATTTTTCCAATTATCGACGTCCCCTGTGAAATTGAAAAATTTGTGTTTCTATGGCTAATTTTAACCTTATCCTAATAACTTTTTTAGTGTTGACTCATTGACGATTGATAGTTTTGGATTTTATCATGCACAGTAAACTTATCATTCACTAGGGGCGGATCTAGGATTACCCGTTGTGGGGTTGGGGGGTCCCGCCCGTTTGGGGGGGGGGGGCGGGCGGCGCCCCCTAGATCCGCCAATGTTCACATTGCTTACGACCACTGTCTGGTTTATGTAAACGTTTGATTTTACGATGAAAGTTATCCCAATGTCCCGCAAGACCCACGGTATTTGTGTTCGGTGAGAGACACTTTAAGATCCATATCGCGGTTAGAAGTACCTGTGCTCTGACGGTAGTATCTTCACCAGCAGCACAATGTGTTGTAACATCTAATGGCTGATTGGTTTTCTCCTTTTTAACATTATTCTCTTCATCCTTGAATGAAATAAAATTTAAACACTGATAATGTGTGGGAACTGAATATCCAACAAACTGACATTTGATTGCTCCGTCTAGTTTGGAAATTAGATTAATACTACAATAGTCCTGTCTTTGGAAATAATGTGCAACCTGTAGCAGTGTTTCGCGTCCGTCTATTTTGTACCCGTTTTGGGTATGCATCCGTTTTGTTATTTACAAGTTTAGTTCCGTCATGCGCTCTTGTACCCAGAGTCCCAGCATGGCATCCTAATAAAGAACTGGCACTTTAAAATATAAATTATTCTCTTTTTTATCTGTGCAACCGAATTACTTCACAACCATTCTGTGATGCCACTGGTACCCCTGTTTTACACTTGTGATGATTCTGCCTCTGAATTTAAAGCAAGAGTCTCATTGAGGCATGGTTGATATGCTAGCAGTATTTTCCTTTTTAACCATTTTCCTTTTTAACACCATCACCAATGCTTCGGTTAAGGTATCCAAACTCTCATCAATGTGCTGCAGAACAGACAATATTTCTTAATTCATGCTTAACTTGTGTAAGTCTACCTAGTTAGCCTAAGTAGGCTTAATAGCCTTTTTGCCAAGTGGTCACGTGGTCATGTGTCAGTTCCCACCAAGTGGCAGGAGATTTGCAATATCATCAACTTTGGAGCTTACGACACTCTCCCCCCCTAAAGTCAGGCATGTCCTCATGTTATCTGTGTGCATTTCTTCATGCATTATGTGGGTTTTTCCATCTTTTCAACTATATTGGCAGTTATCCCTCTTCTGATAGTGTGTTCCATTACTCGAGGTACATAAAAGCAACTAATAAAATTGTGTAAGACACAAAACTGGTTTATTAAAATATACGCATGTAACTGTGTGACACTTCTTGTCATTCCTGTACACCTGTACACTCTAAAAATTGAGCAACACCCCTGCTCATTACTGGAGGTTTAATAAAAATAGGAAAGTGAGAATTAACTATCTGGGAATTTCAAATCACCCCTGCCTGTTATTAATTATTTAAATCTTGAGACTTGTCGACAACCATTCTCTTCAATACTTGTAGCTAAGTTTATGTTTATATTCCTACACATTTATGCATTTGTTGGTACATTTGATGCACTGCTCGAGAGACGGCTTGAGCAGTCCCTTTCCTTTAAAGAAATATACACACTGCTTGGGCGACGGCCCGCAATATAAATACGGATATATATATATATATATACATATGAACGTCTTGGGACAATCTAATAACTCAATCCGGCATCTACCCCTTTCAACTAGCACTCAGCCTTGGTATGATGACCATCATCTTGGACATAATTTAAATAGTAAAACATCTAAGTCAACAGTTACGAACATAGAAACAAACACTGTTCATGCCCTTTCTCTGTGGATTTGACGAGATAACTGGATATCTTTGGGCATTATGGTGATATGCTTAGCATGCACTGCACACAAGTTGGTGTCCTCAAACAATCTGGTGAGGTACTGCTCGGAGGCCTCTTGTAGCACAAATACGGCACTACTTTGGAATTGTAGATCGGTTCTGAAATCTTGTGCGATCTCACTGACTAGCCTCTGGAATGGTAACAGATTGATGCACAACCCTGTGGTTTTCTGGTAGTGACAGATTTCCATCAGTGCAGCTGTGCTGGCACAATATTTCCCTCTCTTATAGGGCACCCTTACATGCAGTGGAGACTTGAAAGAATACAGATTCTTCAGAGCCCTATCATACATGGCCTGAGCATTT
>JBCAUI010499151.1:0-26669 GCA_038406195.1 Haplosyllis anthogorgicola | reverse complement strand
AGCCACAAATGTAAAATAATTTTTGCCAAAAATAATTTTGGAAACAATACAAGATGAAAGAAAAACAAAAAAAGAAAGAAATGAGAAACTTAATTTTTGTTAACCTTTTCGTGTTTCCTTTTATATTCTAAATAAAGTGCTTCAAAGTCAAGAGAAGGATTAAGATAATTCTTAAATTAATTTCTTCCAAATGGGTTTCTACCAAAGTTTATTCTGCAATATGGACTGTCAACATACTATCTGGAGCCCTAATGGCAAGACTACCATGAGTCTCGTCGCCATAGAGAGTTTCGCCCAACAGTCGTAGACCCAAAATATTTTAGTTGATGCAGTGAGGGTGTTTTTAATGTCTGCTTTTGAAGGTAAAGCAATTATCGAAAAAATTAACATTTCGATAAAATTTTAATGTTACCGTATTCAGTCTGTCATTTGACAAAGGCTTACTTCTAGTGCACTGATTTTATCATTACCACGTGAGATACCTTTTTAGGGTGATAGCAACTACAACTTCACAATTTAACATCATTGGTGTACGCTTAATGAGTCGTGTAAGTTGGTTAAGTTTAGTTCCTATCATGTGACGTTTAAAGTAAAAATAAAAGGTAAATTGACCTCATGATTGTAAAGAAATACTGGATACAAGATAAGTCAAAACTGTATTTTACATTAGGGATATGTACAAAATTCAGTCTTTTTTGTAACGTGTGACATGCTGTTTAAATGTTACAAAACAGTAAAGGGCAAAAAGACATCTTATACAGAGATCCAAACTGGTTTATGAAGACTTTGAGTATCCAGAAGAACAGTACTGCACAGTATTCAGTTATGCATTGCACTACAGATTCCAGGTTAAACCAAATGTTTTATTCCCTAGAAGTTATACACACTGCATAAAGACATGAAAAAGCAGAACTATGTTAGCAAAATAGCTTTAATTAATTCATATTTTTACCATTTCTGTGCCCTCTTCCTACAAGAACATTAATCACACAAAATATATGGATTACTGAACTAGAATCCAGACAACCTACACATTTTATTTCGTATTGCAGAACGCTCGGATTAGTATTTAAGTTATTGTTTCGTGGCTATGAAACAGGCTCTATACCAAGTGAAAAGTGATAAATTTAGGCCACTCTTTAGTAGGCTCGGAGGTTCGTTCTAAATTACTACAAGTTGATACAAGACCAAACCAGCTGAAAAATCTACGTCTTATTGTATCCCGCACATTATCAATAGCTGGGTTAGTTTATGCAAGTGTTAATAATTCTTAATTTTATACCTGTCGGCCAAGTCTTAACGTATCAATGCCGTCTAATTCATTCTAGTTGATGAATTACAGAAACATTTCAATGCTTTAAGTAAGAACATAATTCAACATGAATTTAACATCATTTACTGTTTATTTTTCAGAATACCAAGCCGTGATACTTACATTTTTCAGTTGGGCAGCGGTTCCGAGACTTGCATTTGTCTGACGTTGCTCCCCTGCACTATATGTGTCTGCCCTAAAATACAAGCAACCGTATGTCGGTGACACTTTTTGAGGCATGAAGAAAAATACCAAATTGTCAATGAGTTTTACATTTGAAATAAATTTAGTTTCATAGAACATGTAATCGTAACAACTGATGGGGTGTGGTACTCAAGTGGAGAGTCAAACCACTTAAAATTATAAAAGTTTCTGGTTCTGTTCTTACACGTTCTAAAAAACTCTCAGTAAAATACAGCCTTGCCACTTACATCATGACTTTTATGAGGTTATGACTTACATCAAGCTTAGGTAAGTTCTCCACTGGGTGATAAACTTCTTTTTCCATTCTTATACAAAATTAAAAACTAAACGATCCTTCGTATACATTTTCCTTTCTATGATTTTATTTCAAAAGTAACGATTTGAATAATAAATACTTACACTGGATTCGTCTTGCTTGTATCAAACGATTGTCGAGACTGAGCAAACATGTCAAACTCATCTGGTTGGCTTGCTGCAGCCGGCGTACTGTTGATCTGCCCCAACTGTTGGCTCAAAGAACTATCACCTACATCTGTGTGTATTTCAGTGATCACATTATTGTGTGCATTTCAATTTGTATGCTTTATGCAAACAATATGAACAACAGAAGATAATTACTGCTTGTATGGGCGCATACTACATACTGCATTGAGAGTTGCCTGATGTTGCTTAATTTATGCTGTTAGTACAGCAGTTGTAGATTTAAATGGTGTACGACAATGTTTGAATTGAAAAATCAACTTAGTACCCAAATCAAAAGACGCCACTGTTACGACACAACTGTATTCAAAATTTTCACCTTTAAAAATTTTAGAGAATTAGGCCTTGATCTGTCTAGGAAAAATAGGTCCAGATGGACCTGAGCTCATTTGGTATCATGGAAGAAAATAAGACAATTCAGGTCACAATATTACACAGATACAAATAAAGTATCCAAATAATATCAAATCTCAAATGTGTCATCTATGACAAAAATACAAATATGGCTGCTAAACTGGAAATATTAATGGCATCAATATTATGTTTACAAGAAATAAAAAAACAAAACAAATATGGCTGCCAATTTGAGAATAAAGGTCATAGTGACATAATTTTTCGTTGGCTTTGAGAAGGAGCACAGGTGCATATGTTGGTAAGATATAAAGTCTCCCTGATCAATAGTGTGCACAAGGCAAGTGTGCACAAACAATGATGTCGACAGTGCCGACGACGACAACAACTGCAACTGACGATGGACAATTCACGATTCTGTCGGCAATTATACCAAATGAGCCAAAAATCGTGTGTGTATCAGAGTGACAAATTTTGTCTGCAATCTGCACTTGCTTCAATTTTGACAGATGGACAAGTGCAAAGTGAAAACATAAACACTCTGTAGAGACAATATCAAATCAAACTGAAAAACATGAAAGATACAGTTAAACATTTTAACTTAAAGTTACAATTGCTTGCTAATAAAGAATTTGCAATATTTCAGTTTTCAGTTTTCAAAATATATGTACAAGACGAGACCATAGAGGTAAAGGAAAAGCTGTTTGGAAAAGACAGTAGACGTACATTGTTTAAGTTCTTCAAAATTTTCAAATTTACATAGTTGACGGTATCCCTAAGAATTCTCAAAATATTTTTTAACATTTAGTGAAGCTGCCAAAAGAATTAGCTTAAACGTTGAACATTAGAACGTTGACAAAGAACGAGGACAACTTACTCATACTGGCTAACTGTACACTGATATCATTTGTGTTAACAGGTGGTGCAAACGGATTCTCAGTAGTTTGTGCAGCAGGTGGTTGAGGCGACAAATCAAAATCTATCAAATTTGGAGGCGCCGCTCCGGAATCACCTGAGGCACTGACGCGTACTGCAGATAACGTAGATGGTGGGACTGCTGCTCCAGGTTGTCGCAGTGGCTAAAATATGTCACATTTTAAATGAAATTAAATACTTGGTTGTCAATAAAGCTTACAAAATTTCTCTACAATGGCAAAAGTTACTTCTGAACTTACTAATGTAGCAGCATTATTTACAGGTGAAGTCTGAGTTTGTGGGACTTGTGCAGTTTGTCCTGTTCTGTACCGCTCAAACCTCTCGTATCTCAAAAATGCATTGTTTAAATCGTCATTCACCCGTAGCAATTCACCTGCAGAGAATTTTAGAACATTTGGTATCGCCTTCAAATAAGATACAGATGCACTTATTAAGTGATTGGTAGGACCTCCTAATGGTGTACAGTTGAGCAACAATCTGGTTTCACAAGACACACTAAAAGTATTAAAAATTAATTACTATTGGTTGATCATCTTACTTGTAACTTCTTCGTTCGCTACTTTGTCTAATAACTCCACTATTCTCTGCTGCATTTGTCTACAAGTTCGATTTAATTCCTGCAAAGCAACAAGATTATCAATTTGCTTGTTTGAGTTACAGGGATGAAGACTAGGTTTCTGTCCGGGGCCAACCAGACTTTGAAAAAAAAAGTTTTCTGGTGTCTGTCTAAGGGTGAAATAAAATACGAGTGGTCGATATTGCTTAGACTTATTTACTCAGTGCTGATATATTGTGTAGTTGTTTGTGTTTCATGTGTCCCTGGCAGCACTTAGCCGCTTATGGTGGGAATTGACCTTTATAGTTTATACCAAAGTGGGCGATTATCAAGGCTATGGGTAAACAGAATGGACCGGTGCTTGACCCTTAAGTCTAACGTAAGACCTTTCTTGGTTATTTGGTGGGAAAGAGGGCAGGTTGTTACACTAACAAAAGTAACACCTAGACAGAGTCCAAATTTAATTTTAAATGACATTGATATCTAATGGTGTTTATATAAATACCATTAAATTAAACCCTTAAGAAGTTTCAAGACATATTACCTGTAATAACTCGAGATCAGACGGGTCTTCCTGCCCAGGGGTCATTTCCGTCAGCATTTCATTAAACACTTTGCAATTCTGTTGCACGACGTCTAGTTCACTGTTGAGCTTAGTTAACTGCTCTTGGTTCAGGGTTATCGGACCTGAATTGACGGCCATTGGAACAGGTACTGGTGCAGGAACTATAGCACCGCCTGCTGGTACCATACCAGCTCCTGGAGGTATGCCGCCACCCATTTGCTGTTGCTGCTGTTGTTGTTGTGCTGTCTGAAAATTTCAAGCACGGGTATTTTACCAAAACATTACACGTACATTTAAAATGTCTCTAATTTGCTGAAGTTATTCGATTATATCTTGTTGCGTTCCTATTTTCCAGATTGGTGAGGACGCTTGCCCTAAACCCTTAACCAATTGTATTTTGCATGCTGCACACATTAAATTTGGGGTGCACATGCATGTATGGTGTCAATTACGCTGGAATAATAACATCATAATAATGAAATGAGGGATTTCACGAAGGTCAGTTTGGCGTCACATCAAACATGCCAGTTAATCCATGGTAGGTAAACATACACTCCTCCCCAGATCTATCGATATTTTTGGCGCAGGGAAAAATATCGATATAAGCGGGATATCAATGTAAGCAGAATCGATAAAAGTGGGGAAAGTTGGTCCAAATATCGATATATCATGTCACCCTTAACTTTGCCCGTTATCATTGTTACTGTCCACTTTGTAAAAACATTACCTGTATTATATGTACAATTTTCCTTCCTTTTTACATCAATCGGCCGAGGCTGATCCAGGTTGATTTTTGTCAGATCTGCAGGCCGATTTTATAATTTATAACAAGACTCTACCAATTTTAAGTTGCTTCCTTTTTACATTGGCTCATTTTGTGAAATCTGCCAGCTGATTTAGGCTCATTTTGTTAAATCGTCCTTAAAGTTAAATAGGCTGGCCGATTTAGGCACATTTTGTGAAATCTGCTGGCTGATTTAGGGTCATTTTGTTAAACCTTCCTTAAAGTTAAATAGGCCAGCCAATTTAGGCTCATTTTGTGAAATCTGCTGGCTGATTTAGGCTCATTTTGTTAAATCTTCCTAAAAGTTAAATAGACCAGCCAATTTAGGCTCATTTTGTGAAATTTTGTTAAATCTTCCTTAAAGTTAAATAGGCTGGCTGATTCAGGCTCATTTTGTGAAATCTGCCAGCTGATTTAGGCTCATTTTGTTAAATCTTCCTTCAAGTGAAATAGGCTGGCTGATTTAGGCTAATTTTGTGAAATCTGCTGGCTGATTTTATAATAATTTATAACAATGGCTTCTGATTCATACCTCAAAGAAAAATATCCTTTTAAGTCACTTCTTTTTTACATCAATTGGCCTAACCTAACCCTAACAATAGATGGTTTTTCATTTGATGTTGAGATTACAGAGATTAGATTTGAAATGTGTTAAATGAAGTGCAAACATCGGCCACATGTCACCTGTGATAAGAACAATAAATATTGATTAAGGGGCATTCTACTGTGTTTAAAATATCAATATAAGCGGGGAAATCGATATATAAATATTGACATAAGCATAACAATTAATATTGGGGTCAATGGAAGAAATTTGGCGCAGAAGAAAATATCCATATAAGCGGGATATCGATATAAGCGATATCGATATATCCGGGGAGGAGTGTATCTGGGAATTGGAAAGAGCAATTGGTGTCTTGTAACATGACTAACGTCCCTCGTGTTCGTAAACATACATTTTCACAGTCAAGCAAGAAAATACACGCATACTGAACAAGTTTTAACATTTGTAGGTTATGGAGAAAACCGCACGACGAATGAACGGTTATACGAACAACGAATAATTGCAGTCAACGATCCTGATCCGCCACTTGCCATTCCATTAAAGACAACAATGTAGCAACATCCAAACTTTTGCTTGATCAAAGTTTTACCAATCACTTGAAAACTGCGCTCACATTGGGCCTTGTAGTGTTTTATAAATAAAACATTGAATAAAACGTGCAAATGCATGATTGCAGGGTACACTTTGCTTCCAATATGTTTGGTCGGAAAAGTCAACTAAGCTTTACATTGGGCAACTGGAGAAATAATGGAACTGTGGACCAAAGCAACGCTGCATTATGAATTTAATTAAGTTTTCAGGTTGAATACATGTAAATAACCAGTTACATGACAACAGAACATTTATAATTGCAAAGGAATGACTTTGCCTCAAACCAATCACCTTGATTATTACAAACGGACGTTGACATCCGGGTGTCAAGTATAAAGGCCTGAACAAACTGTCGGCAAAATTTTTCAATATCACCACACATAATTTACTTGAGCATTTGCTAAACTGTTTTCGGTGTTAATAGTGGGAGCTACCATGATTGCACTAATATACAGATGTATCTACTTATTTGTTTGGTTAGTAAAAATATTTCTGTTTTTAACTCTTTTTTCTGCTCTAAGGGTCGATTAAATTTAACCAATCACGTAAAGCATACTTATATATTTGCTTACTTCCAGTTGTGGAATAAAGGCAACATTTTAACTGTTTTTAATTTTTTAATTTTTAATTTTTTTTTTTTCAAGCTGCTTCTCTTTAAGTTCTCATTTCAACAAGGAAGTAAGCAAAACGAATAAATGTAAGAAAAGAAGCAACTCTTGCTGCTATGCAAACCTCATCATCTGCAGAGGCCATGTACATGGCCTGGTGGAAAATGAAAAGAAAACAAGTTTGGAAATTTTAAATCAATGAAACTGTAACATGTGGAACTAGTTATAATATTTCAACGAACAAAACACTATAATTAAGGATTACCTAAAAATTTACCAGGAATAAGTGCATTAAGAAAGTACATAGCATGTGTATTAATGGATTAACATTTAGGAAAGTACACGTATCGTCTTTTATGGGTTTTTTTCAAGATGTAAAGGCACACAGTCATTCGCGATGGAACACCGATTTGGACCACTTATTTTGAATAAAGATATTGAGAATTAACCCACTGCTTCGACCCTGGTGACAGCATCAGTGGATTTGTATTAGTATCCAGAATTTTGATCCAATTGCCAACATGGTAGCAATCACAAATATTACTGCAGTATCATTCCTGCAAAGGTGATCATGCATGTTTTCACCATAAAAGTTTGGCAGTTATCGGTTATTTCTTGTAAGCACGTAAATGTGTTGCATGGCTGGCCACAAATTTTGTTATCAACACCAATATTGTATAATAAAGGTTGTACCGGGAGGTTAAAAGTACATAAATGTCGTATGCTCTCTATTTGTGCCCTTTACATAAATAAATAGAATAAATATTTAAAAAGGTAAAAATATCTAATAGCAGTGCACGTTTGAAAACAAAAGCAAACGTTAGGACAACTGAAACTTGTTTTTGCTTAGGAATGAAGAACTTACAGCTCTTGTCGACTGTACTCTTGGTGGTGAGTAACTAACTGGTGGTGGATCACTACCTGGTGCCGACTAAAAATACAACATTGAGTTTCCAAAATAATTCAACAAAAGAAACGGAAAAGGAAAGTGTACATTTGCATACCGTTTGAGCATACGTGTAGCTACATTTGGCAGTAAAAAAATTAGATGGATAAAGTAACGGGGTGAATAAATGAAGAAATGTTATATTAATCCAGTATTGCCTCTTCTACAATCCTTCATAAGATTTCTTTTATATTTAAAAAATTCCAAAATATTATTACCGTGCGAATAAGGTTGATATTTTCTTTGGATCTAATAAATCTTTTTGTTACCCTTATTAATGGAGAGATGCTTTCGAAATAGGAGTATCTCTCACTTTCGGGTAAGGCAATACTGTTATTAATATGATACAAATAAATTCGAACACACAAAGTATCACAAAAAAGATGATGCCTCGATTAATCTGAAGTGTTAAAATATTACGAGCAACTGAATACCTGAAACAGTTTTAGGACACAGTTTGCTCAGCTACACAAATAAATTAATCGAATGTCAAACACATTTAGAACACGACAGTTTATACTTACTCGAGCGGGTGTGTGAATTGGGGCCATTTTGTCTAAGTCTGTCATGGGGAACTCTATTCCTTTTTTCTTCAGATCGTAATACTGCTTCTCTACTTCCTTCAGTTCTGGAACACCTTTAAATGCATCTGCCCAAGTCTAAAAAACAAGTGTACTTAGTTATCACTTCTCGAATTGAGTATTCACATACTATGATGATGTATTTCATAAAGCACTGTTCACTTAGTTTCCTTGTTTCTATCAAACTGTTTTTGAAACTCAATGACCGTAGTTCAAGACATTCAAGGTCATTAAATATGATTGACTGGGGTACAGATTAGAACACTAAACAAGTTTTACTTAACAAACCTGTATGAGACTAAGTATCTTTTCCTGAACTGCTTGAGGCGGGTCATTTTTGGGACCGATTATTTTTATTAACTCTCCGAGGAAGTCTTTATGTGCTACTTGTACGTGAAATCTTCTTCCACAATTTTTCACTGCTGTTTCAAGAACCTGCAATACAAAATGAATCATTTTAAAATTACGTGTATAGCTTGTGAATAATAACTTTGCTCGATCTGGCCTGATATAAAACTAAAATTTAGTATATCGTTAGGCAGCTTTTTCTGGCTGAACACTTTGCTCCATAATTACCACATGTGATCTTGTTTAATACTCACTGTTAATGAATACATGATAACTTGATAGTTCTTTCCAACATTCGAAGATAATCTCTTCTTGATAGCTTTAATTCCATCCTTGGGTCTGTAATAAATTAGACAATAGTTGTTAAAAGATCGAACTCCAATCCACAATTTACAATAACATTAAATGTGTGCAATATCATTTAGATGACATCATTAACTAATAAGATTAGTAAACCTTATTTATTCTAATTAATATGTATTCCCCCTTTTCAAACTCAGTTTGTATCAAATCAGAAGCTTGGTCATAAAAGCGATTCAAAAGTTTGAATCAACAAATGATAGGTTCCTGTAGATTTACTTAAAATTATGCTTGTAACGAATAATCCCCACCGCTTCGAAACAACCACCCAAAGTGGATAAATATGATGTCACATTAAGAAAAATTTCAATAGTTGCACAAAATGACGACTCATTACCGATGGCATCATTAATTTGAATAAATACGGTACATCTATCTGCATCTCACTGCCTAGGTTACAACGACACAGTGATATTTTTTTAAAATCGTTGCACCAGGGTCCATTTGAGGGGCCACAGATTACCCCTGTTTTGGACTTTGTGTGACCTTCCTATGGGTTTAAAGCCAGGGTGGATCTCTTGTCTACAATCTTTATTGTTTGCATGCAGTGATCTCAAGGGTCATGTCTGGTAATGCAGGCAGCAGTGCTGGTTCGCACAGATTCCAATTGTCAAGCCAGTGTTCTACCATTCAGACACGGCCGGCCGGCGTGATGAGCTTTGTTGCAGCTTTCTATTATGAATCTATTATTATGAAAAATATTCTAGGTACCCTTCATCAGTTTCGTTGATGATGTCACATATTTCCATGTTAAGTGCCCAGTTTTCTGATGCAAGGCCGGCATCTGTAGCTTGCTCTGGAATGAAAGTAATAATAGATTATTATGCATAACATTTAACTAACCCTGGATGTAATTTGAATACCTCGATACAGTGTAGTTTTCAAGACACGGTACAAGTATTAAGTCAGTATAAAATTTATGAATTAATACAAAAAAAAGCATCGCAAGGAAATGCTTTTATGGGATCATAAAATTGACCAGATACCAACAATCCCAAAACAAAGCACACTACGTTATTATTATTTCAGGTTGACTAAACAGGCAACTAAGTAATTAATGATTTCTTTCAGAATAGTTCGTGGAAGACATTCATAGGCATGACTTGGTAATGGGCAAGTTTCTTTGTCTTTAGCTGTAAGTGTGTATAAACTTTTAGCTCGCAAGATTAACAGCCAGCAGTGTATAGTTTTTAGACTGTTTGTTAACTGTGTAGAATTTACGTAACCAGAATGATTTTCTTGTCTTGAAGATTTTGAAATTCATACGAATAAAAGAGGAACACACAAAGGCCAACTTTATGTGAACAAATAATGCAGTCGTTTCGTTTATCTTTTAAGTTCTTGTCATGTAAATAAAAGGTTGCTGTTTGGAGTCCTGGCAAGTAGAACAGGTATGAATCATGCAATTCAAGAGTCTTGGAAGTTTAATATGCAATGTCTATCTCACTGATATGGACCCACCCTCTGATCTATCGACGTATTATGCTGAGCTCATTTTAATGTCATAAATGAGAAAAGTCTAGATTACTTTAAAAAATACATGCACATTTTGTGGCATGTAAAGATATTTTAACTGCCCCTTGTCTTGCTGTATTTCTCAAACGCTCTAAGTGTCAACTTGCTTAGAAATGGTTTTCAAATGAACAGCAACGGGTGAAATATTCTTCCAAATGATTTCTTTGGGAACGACAGGTAAATCTACGCAACAGATAGCGGCTGTATGAGTCATAGAAATATATGTAGCTTGGTAAACAATACTTGTTGTGCTTGGCTGACTATTTTGCACAATATTTTGGCTATTTGCCAGTTGTCATTTTAATTTAAATGTTGCAACACAACGTTGAATACATATTTTAAATGGGAACTCATGCAGATTCAGAATAATATTCCCTGCTTCTGTCACCGAATAATGGTTGTACATGTATTACAAATAAACGTAATACATCTGCACCTGATTTGAGTTGTGAGTCAGGTGGGTTGAGGCGTACTACCGTTCAGTAAAGAGGCTTCTCTTTAAAATTGTGTCCAAACACTGGTTAATTTATTTTTGTTGTCACTTAAATAACGAAAGTTACTTATTTACCTTCATAAATTTATTTACCTACTTTGAGACCAATTTAAATCAAGCCATCTATTTTACACGGTTATACGATTGCATCAAACATTTTGACACGGAAACGATGAGTCTGTTATTAGAAACTTCATCTCAATTATAACTCTTTGAGGTATTGTAAGTTGTTACTCAATCACTTCAACCTCTGATTCAATTTAATTGATCGATTTTTACACATGAACCCAAAAAACAAAGTATTTGTCTGCTTAATCAGCTTAGTACACTTTTGGTAGCAGTGCATCCCTTCATCATGTTTTATTGTAACTGATTTATGTCAACCAATGTGTCTATTTGTAAATCCTGAAAACAATAGCCTTCTGTTATGACTGAAGTCGAATAAAACTGCATACAGTATGACCTCCCTTTTACGACATTTCTTTTGAACGACACCCTCTCTTGCACGACACTCTTTGGGGAAATTTACAGGTATAAAATGTGTCTTATCTCCTTTGAGCGACACCCTCTCTTTGACGGCATTTTTGTGAAGCAAAATTTGGTGTCGCTGAAAATAGGTCCCACTATTCTTGTGCGTCTGGATAAATAGTAGATCTACGTAAGGCACATGTACACTATATTAACCGATGTACCTGCGATGGGTAAATCCTGGTTTCACCTCCATTGATCATGATAAGTTATTGTATCCATTGATGTATGCAATGTTTAGGATTTATGTAACATTACAGTTTAACATTTTGTATTGCAATAAAATTGAAATCTCGTGAATTAAAAAGCCACTTCGTTTGGAGATAGTTATGGAAAATCTGAAATCTTGTCACTGACAAATATTTAGATGCAGTAACATAATCCCCATTTTTTTTTCACAATTTTATGTGGCAGGTAACTGTTAGTGTGCTGGTAAATGGTTATTTTAAAAGTTATAATTCCCTTCGATTAAACATGATTACGGGAGACCCTAAGGTAATTGTAGAAATGTAACTAATTTAACCAAAATATAAAATCTATGCTTACAATGATAAGCGTAGATGTGCGGATCTACGCTGCCTAGATCTACTACAGTAGAACCTGCTTTGAGAGGCCACCCAAATTCACAACGTAAATTGGCCGTAAATGACAAGTGACCTCACAAAGCAGTCGTGATTTTAATGATTTATCTATGAGAAAAAACCAGAAACAAATCCACAAATTGGCCGTAAATTCCAATGTGGCCGCTCAAAGCAGTGGCTTGTTAAAGCAGGTTCTACAGTACTTTTTTTTACATTGTTGGTATTTTCAGGAATACGTTTCGTAAAGAGACAAAACAGGTTTACTGGCATTAAAGGATTCAAACATCGCGACTTACAACGCATGAAGCATAACTGTGCATCTCAACTATGTGTGTAAACACATGCCATCTAAATGGGGAATTCCTTGTCGCTTTCAGATGCAAAACACAACCAGGAAGTGAAACAACCCGTGAACTTCATGCACTGCTTGTCATGAGTGCAACAAGATTTATGGCTGACAAGGTCAAGAGTTACACCCAAGACTACATCTCAACTACAAACACACACCATCACGTAAACCTTATTCCTTCCAATTATGGCATCCCCTTCTTGGAGCGAAAGTAAATTTTAATGATTTGCTGATGTTTCAGTACTGAGAATATTATGTATCAATCGACAGAGAAACAAGAAGTTAGAATTGATTAAATTTGGTAATTTGACATATTAAATTGTGGCACCTCCTTAAAATTTCAATTGGCACCTTGTGCCACGACCAGCGGGAGTACGGTTTACGTGTACACCACAGTGCGGATACAGGTCACTGCGCTTAGCTCGAACCCTCAAGTTGAGAAGTTGAGTTCAGTGCTAATTTTACAATAGATAACCTGTTGATGGGACATTTTAAAAGGTTCATACTGAGCAAAGGTCGAGTTATCCGTGTTCGAGCTAAGTGGGATGACATGTATAATCAAAAGGTACAAGCTGATGGCGTACAGGCTAAGGGTCAAATAATATTTGTTGGTCGAGACACTTGATCTTAACAGGCTCTGGGAACTCATGTGTGTGATCTGTTGTTGTGAGCGAATGGTCTCCAGTTTGTGAGCAAAGTGTTGTTTTGTGAGTGAATTGTTGTTTTCTCCATTGACAACAATGTTAAAGTTTTGGGCATATTTTATCAATTTGAAATGCCTAAATCTCAGCATCTAGAAGGTGTTTTGAAATAAATTAGTTTAATAGGATCATAAATAGTCCCAAATCCAGTTAAACTATATTTTATTTTTCCATTTTGTTTACATTAGCCATTTCCATGTCAGTTTCCTGTGTTACAGAAGGAATTTTTAAATAAAAATTAGTTTAACTGGATCTAGAACTGTTCACAATACAGTTGTACTTATTTTTCTGTCAAAAATATGCCAAAAACTTTAACATTGGTGTCAATGGAGAAAACAACAATTCACTCACAAAACAATTCGCTCACAAACTGGACACCATTCGCTCACAACAACAGATCACACACATGAGTTCCCGCCTGCTTTAACCAGCACCAAGGGTTTAAAAAGAAGGTTACTTCAAAAAGAGAAAAGTAGAGAATATAGTCAATAAATAAACGAGACAGCCTTTTGGTTGTATGTCTATCGAATGGCCCTATACCACCCGACCCCACCCCTATTATTACCCGTCCCCAACTACCACCACCCTACCAATCCCCACCTACCAAAAAGTGGGATGACTGTATGGTCAGTTTTCAGGCTAAAGACCACAAAGTCTTATCGAATTTCATTCGATAGACAGTAAACTGAAGTTATATGTATTCTACATGCCAGTTGTGGATGTAACCTGTACATTCAATGAGGGTGCGATTCAAAAGTCAAGGTTAATCAAGTAAATGATGCATAGAAGCGGCATGTAAAGCGGTTTGAGCCAAAGTAAGCGACGTCACGTTGTTTGTGCAGACTGTAAGCGCGTGATAAAATACACTCAGAATGAAGAAAAATGATGATGTCATTATGACGTCACATCATGGCGTCACGACGTCGTTCCCATGGAGATGACCTTACCACGCCGGTGAAGAGGATGGAACATGTAAGGAGCGAGTATTTTAGACGGATCGGAAGGGTCCAGACTCGGAGGACTGATCTGCAGCGGGTCTAGGTCGGCGGCTAGGTGACCCCGAATCTACAATCAAACAATTAACGCAAAGCGAGAGAATGAGACATGAGTTCAGTGAGACGGGTCTTCTACCAGTAGACTGGGTGCCATGACTACTGATCTTTGTGGATAAATTACCTGGAATCCCTGCCGCTGACATTGGTGAGAGCTGGTTGGTTCTTGACACGTAATACCCTTGCCCTGTGCACCTAAGCAAAGCCAGAAAAATATTACTGGAAACTGTGCTGTGCCTTATACCTGGAAGTGAAACTAGACCGTAATAGATGAGTATGAAAAATGTAACGTAATTGTGTGCTGATAAGGTCAATGTAGACGGAAGGTTACAGAATTATGTTAATTCATAAGGTGCCATTTACTATAGAACGTTACAAAGAAACGTCATAAACCAAACTTAGGATTTAAACCAAATATAACTAAAGAAACCTTAAAAATCTAATCTACTATTGCAACTGGTATAACTAAAATAGGAACATCTTAAACCTAAAATCAGCCAATGTCATATTTCATTATTCGAAACTACTGGAGTTTAGAATACTGATCATAACATTAGGTCTGTGTGACTATGTGGCTTGGTGGGGCTTTAAGAGTTGTTATTGTGGTGGCCACCTGAGGGAGACCATACCTCACAGATGCAAGGTGGAAGAACACTGGGGTATTAAGCACACATCAGCACTTATGTTATGGTACATTAGTATTAGGTGGTGACCACCAGAGGGCCAGGAGTAACAGAAGACCCGTTTGTGGTTAGTGCATGCGGTGTGCGCACACATACCGTACCGTACCTAGGTTGTAGCTGGACAGGATCAGCTCCTGCGGGATGGTGTTGTCCAGATCGGCGAAGGTGATTCCGAGCGGATCCGTGTTCGCGATGTTGTGACCTCGTCCCTAAATATACACTCACCAGAAATAATAATAGGCAGCAGGCGGTAAAACCACGGTTTTGTTTTACCTGCTTAGTGCACTGCAAACAAACGCCAACTGCTGCTGATGTTACCTTCGGAACACAATGCGTGAAAACTGCTTGAAAGAACGAAGGGTCAAGGACGGAGATTTACCGTCTATGGCGCATCTGTCACAACCTGTCCTGCGCTAAAATCTCCATTCATAAAACCATAGGGAGATAAAATTAACTTTAATCCTCCTTTTGACAGTAAAATTTGATTTTGACCAAGTCTTTGTACGAACCAGACAATTTGGAATGCTCATGTGCATAAAAAGGAATGATTTTTTTTAGAGAATTAGTAATCATGCAACAGTGCAATTAAAGTTATTTGAATGTTAAAACCCATGAAACAAAAAAATGTTCAATACAAATTTTACTGTGAATATAAGACGTTCATTTTCGTCTGTTAGGTTCCCAGTATCTGGTTTGTCTTACTCTAGAGGTCAGGGTGGGTTAGTATTTATATCTAGTGTTATTCAAAGCGCTACTACAAATCAGCATTAATAGTGTGGAAACTGCATCCTTCGATCTACAATAATGACAGACAGTTAACGGGCGAAAACTACTATTTAAAATAACAAATCAGCAGTGGAATCAGAATTGGC
The DNA here is from genome assembly GCA_038406195.1 of Haplosyllis anthogorgicola. NCBI lineage: Eukaryota > Metazoa > Annelida > Polychaeta > Phyllodocida > Syllidae > Haplosyllis > Haplosyllis anthogorgicola. The sequence goes on along the minus strand of JBCAUI010499151.1, from coordinate 10,708 downwards.
ATCGTGTACGTGTCCATAATTCGTTTTGATATGAGTGGCACATAGTGGACATACCGATGAGTCTGCTGGTCTTAGTGCACTGAGACTGTGATATTTTAAATTGAACCGAATCTAAATTAAATATTAGCAATAAATGACAAAACTCGCACACGGAGTTTGAAATAGAGCCAGTATGTCGGATAGTGACTGGCTAAAATCGCCTAGGTCTGACTGCTTTTAACATTCGTCACACAATTTTACAATTAAAGTAATAATGCAAACGATGTATTTAGGTTGCCAAACTATCGTTGGGTCTTACTAGTTTGAAAACTTATTTGGAACACTGCTGGCATAGGAACATTCTAATTGTGTTTCCGTCACGATTGTAATGCATGTACATGTGGGAAACTTAAAACCTGTTGCTTTTAGTTTACATGCATTTTTTTTTTTAGCTTTACTGTAATTTACAATAATGGTGAAGCAAGACATACATTTGAAAATTTAGTTTTGTTTTCATTCATTTGAAACTTCAGTTTCAACGAAAAATAGCTTCTACCCCAAGTATTACAAACATAACATTTGGAAAAGGTAAGTCGTGAATAGGGATTTCATATTGTTGGTCAACCTAGATTACCGTGAGGTTCACAAACCTGTTGAGAAACCAGGCGCCCACCCCAATCCCCACGTAGTTTTCAAATTTCTAGTAAATATACAATGGACTAAAAAAGTCCCATGTTTTATTCTGTCACGATATTATCACATTTGTGTAAAGAGCATATTACATGACTTCACAATTACATGAGGGTTTGTGCCGATTCTGAGTCCACTGCTGCTCCTACTTCAGCAAATCAATAAAACAATAATTAATAAATACAACAATAATTAATGAACGAATCTCATTAACCAGATCAATGTACTTCTATTAACCCGCATTATGCCTTCACACGTATTAACCTGTTGTATTATTAAACCGCATTATCCTGTCACACGTATTAACAGGTTAAACATTCAGCGCGACAGGTTCACTGTATTTACACAAAGCTGTGTAACTACTGTTATGATGAACTTTTATCACTTACTGTATTGAATGAAATTAAGTAATTATCTGATACATAATACACGATGACTTTAAGCGAGTATTTTTACAAACTGGACATTACTTTTACCTCTTTGTTTGACAGATGAAATCAAAAGACGTTACAGTAGAAATTAATTTGTTTCAACCAAAATGCCATAAAAGGCAGCTATGCTGCCCAGGGGAGGTGTCGCTCAAAACAGGTTCTGCTGTATTCTTGCCGTTCTAAATTTTTGACTTCTGACTTCTACTTTGTGGACAGTTATCTTTTTCTATAGATTTCAGTAACTTCCAGAAAGTAACTACACATACACATGACATTCAGAAAAGGTCAGTCGTGAAATGTGACAAGGCTGTAATAATTTGCCATCCATCCTCGACTGAATTTGGTAGACAGCATTATCATTAAATTTCGATGGAAAGCATTTATGTTTCGGTTATATCTATGATTCGGTAATTGACTCGTACCTGGTAAGATCGTATAATGGCCTGCACGGCGAGATGGTCGTCGATGACCTTGAGATCGAGTGCACTGCCCTGCTGTGCGCCGACTGCTGGTGCCACTGCGCCGTGACCGTGGAATGAACCGGCTGGGAGACTGTACGGAGAAACGTACGCCTCGCCTGGTGCTGCCCCGGCAGAAGCATTGCGGAAAAATACGTCCCATGACTGAAAGATAACAACAGACAAACATGTTAATTTTGAGTAGTGTACTATGGAATTACGGGTTAGCATGTTGTACTTGGATGGCAGTAGTTTGAATTGCACAACTTTATGAATGCGAACGTGAAGCGTCACTGGCTCACGAAAACACAAACTACACTACAGTCTACACGTTCTAAATTTCCCCTTGTAAATCAGTCCTGTGAAACGAAAGATTGCATTAAACGAAATTTTTTTCTTGACCTTTCTCTTCATACAGTCTTTACTGTGTTGAAATTGGGAGGAAATATGGCAAATCGTAGCATAATAAAAACAATTGAGCTAAAAAGTATGTTTAGTTTTAAGTACATTTTAAATTGAGTCATTTCCTATGTGTCTGTTTTACTGTCCTAAACATTAACCTATAACATTTGTTCTTTCCCAGGTTTTATCTATCATAATTGACCTGGCTCTTTTTGCCAGGTGATCTTGGTTTCGGTTTGTACATTGTGACTTTGGACCCGTAAATAAAGATAAATGTCTTAAATCACATAACAACAGTCGTAAATAAACATTTTTTGCAAGGTGACTACATGCGTAGTACAGTAGTGTTCTTGGCTGCTGTGTTTTTTTGTAATATTCAAGTTTTCATAATGTGTCTTTTTCTCCAGGGTCAATGGCGTTGTTTACCATGTTTAGCCTCGTTACTTTCTCTTTCTCCTTTTTCACGGAAGATACTTAACAACGCTCAACTTTGGTGAAAGCACAATAAAATTTTAAAATAATATTTTGTGTAAAAAATACACTTCTTGTAAAATCTATACATGTACAATTTGAAAACCTTGCTGTCCAACTTAGACAAGTCAAATGACACATTACATCACATATCCAAGTTGGTGGCCTTCAGACTAAGAGGATCTTCCTTATTTAGCCAATCACAGAGCATCTTGGCACCACACCTCCTAACGGAAAATTACGCTGGCACCGTGCCCACAATGTGCAATACAGGTATGTATCCAGCAAACAAACCACTCTCTTTACTGTGCAATAAAACTTGTTCACAATATTACATGTGCAATGACATTTTAGATTTTAGTCTTTCACTTATACACATGTGCGGTCCAAAATGGAGATTATTTGCGTCTATTTACTGCATAAAAAAACTCGGTTCGTTCAACTGACATGACAGGTCGTAGCACAGGTAATAAACTAACACATCAAAATGACAAACTGTAGTTCAACAAAGCTGTCAACTACAACATCTACGAATACTGGGTTACGGTTAACAGTAAAACACAAATTACAGGCGTGAAATATTTGCAAACGTTCATACGGTCGCACCGATCAAACGAGTTTCCTTCTGTTACGTCATTATTTCAAATATTGCCATTTTCCCATCGCCGCTACAGCCCTAAACACAATCTACAGTAATGTAGTCACAACTGCCCAGTGGATTTAAAGTAGCAGCAATAAACGTTGTGCTCTCACATTGCAGAGAGTGATTACAGATCAAACTACAGTACATTATGGCAATATTTGCACAATTTGACGTGACATAAGGAATTCTTTCCACATTTCTGTTAGCACCTGAACCCCGTGGTACATACTTTGTGGACGCTTTTCGGGTTTTCTAGCCAGGCGTTGTACATCTCCTCCACATAGACGGAGGACGTCCCGTTCAGAAACGACTCCGCCGAGGCCGGCGAGGCATACCAACGAGCCTGTTGTCTACCACACTGCGGCATCAGCGTAGCAGCTGCTGGAACTGTGTTCTCCGATGTACCCTTCACAAGTGTCCGGTACGCAGCCGTGGTGACCGGCCGGACGAACGTCTTTAGTCTATACATTTTCAGAAGTTAGTCCTTAATGTATGAAAATGTCTTTTATGAAGCAATAGTGACAGATTGAGTTGGGGAGCCAGCCTTCTTACTGATCTGTATCCTTGGTTTCTGAGCACTTGCCACTCAAGCCGAGGTCTTCTTAGCACAGAGTTGTGTCTTTTGGTGTTATATCTGACGTCAGTTGGTGTTGTTCACCCTTCTCTTTTGCACATGCAGTAATTTAAAATCTCTTGTTTTTCTGTTTGTGTGTTTTTAATGGCGGACAGGAAATTCTTCCAGATGACCTTTCTAGTTAACACCTGAAAATTAAATGAAAACCTAGGTCAATCTTCTTCAAACTTTGGTATTGCGTACTTAGTTACTGATTCTACGAAATACACTTATTACATTTGCAATTACATTCTTAAACGTAACAAAAATCTGCTCAAACATTACCTGCTCCCTTCAATGTCACCCTGCTTAAGTTCTTCTGATGACGTCACAACCGACCGGAAGTCAATGGAACGTCGGCGTTGATAGGCTGATGAAGAAAGTCAACATCCAATAGAAATCAGAAATACAAAGAGAAATAAACATGGCCTCTGTTGTAATGTTTAGAAACTAGAATTCTCTAATATTTTTATATATTTCGCTGTTAAAAGATAAAAGAATACGCCCAAGGAAGGTGTAACAAGTTAAGCAGTATCTTATGAATGTCAGAAACTAAAGGTTGGTGACTGTAATATTTTTAATGTTGACATTTAAAGGTTGTTTTTAGTGAATAATCTTGTCATGATCATGTTATTCGTCATGTTGATGTGATTCTTTTAAAATTAATTGCATAGTATAAAAGGATTGGAACATCTGGCCTTTTAATTTAATTTGACAAAATATTTTGAAAGGACAATAGATAAGGCTAGTCTTTAAATTGATTTTCAAAAAGAGCTGCACAGTTTGATCCTAAATAACGAAAGGTACATGTTCCACCATCCCTAGTTTACATGTATTTATTAGTACCTGTCTCTCCAGAAAAGATTCAACAATTAAAACAAGTATATGATAACAATAACTTTATTGTAACGCATTATTTTATTCTTATTTACAGAATCATCATGTCGTTCTTCACCCAAGTTGCTAAAATAACCGACTACCTGTACCTGTGCGGCGCTGCTGCCGTCACGCCACCGCACATCCGTGAGTACGGAATCACATCCGTGATAAACCTCACGCTGGACGTGAAGCCGCTCAATATGCCGAACCTCGAGACATACCAGATCCGCATGGACGACACGCCCAACTCAAAACTCTCCAGCTACTTTGAAAAAGTATCCGACAAGATTCACACAACGAAAACCAAAGGTGGGAAGACCCTGGTGCATTGTGTGGCGGGTGTCAGTAGATCAGCTACCGTGTGTATTGCGTACTTAATGAGGTATCATAAGGTGTCGTTGCTTCACGCGTACACATACGTGAAGAGCAAGCGACCCGTGATTCGTCCCAACTACGGATTCTTTAGCCAGTTGATCGATTATGAGAAGAAACTTTTCGGCAAAACGACGGTGAAGATCGTGTCGTCACCCATCGGCAACATTCCCGACGTCTACCTCGAAGGGACGGAGAACATGGTTTGGTGACTAGCACGGGACCAGGGGGAGGGAGGGGCTCAGGGCGGGGGCGGGGGTGTGCAGGAACAGAGTCAGGGGGCCAAGGGAGGGGTGCAGGTTGACGGGGTTAAAGGTGCCACACAAGGTACTATAAAAGGGCAGGGTCGGGGTCAGGGACAAGTACTTGTACCAGCGCAACCTGGTGGAACTCATAGTCAGGGGGCCAAGGGAGGGGTGCAGGGTGACGGGGTTAAAGGTGCCACACAAGGTGCTATAAAAGGGCAGGGTCGGGGTCAGGGACAAGTACCAGTGCAACCTGGTGGAACTCCTATTGTACTTCGAGGGAAACCAGTTGATGCGGCAGGTACGGGACAGAGAGGATTAGTAGGGGTGCTAGACAGGGTGTTAAGAAGAGGACAGGTCATGATCCCAGTAACAAGGGGAAGGGGACAAGTGCCAATAATGACCAGTAGTATGGGAGACATATCGGGGGCAGCAGCCAAGGGTCAATTAAAGGTAACCGTAGAGCCAGGGCGGAGCCGGGTAGCAGCGGTCCCAATGGTGCGAAGTCATCATAACCTTGCACAAGTAGACGGGGCAGCAAAAACGTACAAACGAGATGCCGGGACCAAGGGAACAGGGTGGAAAGAAGAGAAGAAAGACAGGGAGGAAACCAGGGACAAGAAAGAGGAGGAGAAGAAGGGCTGGTCGTGGCAGAGAAGGTGACAACCTGGGTTGTATTGACTTTGAGGTGCCATTTTTGGCCTCAGTGAAGTTTGCCAGAAACATTCCGCATTTATTGATCCAAATCGAACATTGTGCCCGTCACATTGCCTGGTGAAGGATCCGACCTAGTGAGAGACGACGTGGTCACTGTGGTGCCCTCTTCTGGTAGTACAACTTGTGCCGTACATCAGGGTTGATACATTCTGTATGAAACTACTTGAAAATGACTTTTATTGTACATTATATGTTCTTTTCAACAGCTTTTTATGGATATAAAATGGGAAGATTATAAAAAGGGAAGGATATGAAGGCTGACGATGAAGACTTTCGGCAGACCTTGTACCAAGAGAAGAACTAGTATACACACGACCAGGATTTCTTCTTGCACTAAGCCTTGCCACCAAAGAAATTGTATAAGAGCATGAAAAATAGCCTTATGTAATGTTCAATTAACTTAAAGAGAGTGAGTTGTATAGGCGTATTTAGTTACCAGTGAATTGACACCGTCGCAGCATGTGAAGTAGATTCTAGTGACGATTAGATAAGAACTGCGCTGTATTAGAACGCACACATCGTGATAGTTGTTATTACCATGTAACATAAATGTTGTGCCTAGGAAAGGAGAATTCTTATGACCGTTTCTGTTTACTGTGTATAAAGGTCGTGCTGTGATGTTTGTAAAATGAATGTCTCCTTTCACCCAGGAAAATCCTGTATTTAAATCTGTATGAAATATACCTTTAGCCATGAGCTAAGACTGTTTTCAATGAAATTTATATTACTACCCTGTCCACAGTGGCGAATCCTTTCCTCTTCATAGTACAGTAGAACTTGTCTTGAGCGACACTGAACTTTTCCATCCAAAAAGTGTCGTAAAAGGCAGACCCAAGACAGTGTCATTTAAACATGTTTTAACAACATTGTATGCAGAGAAAAGTGTCGTAAAAAGACATGATGTCGTTCAAGACAGGTCTCGCTCAAGACAAGTCCTACTGTACTTGTATATTGATGCCATGTGTCCTATACGAGATATCTCAGCCTTCTAATAATTGTGTCCAAAAGGATTCTTGGATCCGCCACCATTAGCTTTTGCGTAATTTACCTTAGTAAATGGTATTGCTCAAGAAAACTGCGTTTCCTGGGTGAAGCTCTGTCCTTCTATCTGGTGCAAGTTTACATAGAATCTTCCGTGTCTGAATATTGTTTGTCCATATGTTATATACACATGTGTATTAGAGAGGTTGAGCACCACGTTTTTACGTCAGGTCACGCGTCACAAACGTCACAGTAAAATCGTCACTTTCCTGTGACGTCATGCTGCACACACCGAGTGATTTCACATTTTCAGTTGGTATGGCGTAACGTCATTGTTGAAAAAACACCCTATGTCTTGACGAAAAAAAACCGTGGTGCTTGACCTCCTTATCTACTGTTTATCTACATTGTATATCTATCTATGTATATTTTGTATATCGTCGAAACAAGACATAGCTATTAAGTACGTGCCTAAAGAGATAAGTGTCATGTGATATGATCTTTACTCTATTAGACCGAATTGTCGCTTATTGTTATCGATGTTTGTTTATTGTCGTGCTTATTGGACGTAGGGTATTGTATTTATACGTGCACATACATGTAAACATATGTATACATGTATTGAAATTCGTAACTTAGTGGGCCTTAACATGTATTGTTATCAGTCTCATGCCTATTGCTTGTGTATAGCAGATTTTATGTATTCATACGTGTATTCACACATGTATTTCAGTTTCAGGGGAAATTCAGTTTGCTCTTTTCTCTTTTATCTCATTCCTTTCTCAACCCCATTGAGCTTTGTAATACGACACAAATTGTTGTCATTTTAAATTATTTAAAAATGCAAACTGAATCTCCGCATAAGCCTTTGAAATCCGTGCACTACACTATCATAACTGACCACACTGAGTAGTCACACACAGTTATCAGTGGACGTGCATTCATTCGTTATATTTAAACATATTATAGCACTTGCAGTCGCAGTAAAAAGCAGTGCCAAGCTATATTAAGACAAACTTGCAATATCAATAGCACAGCTATGTAGAATTAATTGCACAGAAGAAACATTTATAACCGACTTAATACCTGGTTTTTAAAATATCACAAAGTGAGAAAATATTTTCGCACAAAGTAGGGTGCCTCGCGCTTATCTTTATAATGGCAATTGTGTTGGTTGGGTTTGTTCCACACTTGCAAATGTATATGTCACACACATTTGTACATGCTACACACATGCGCAATCTAGGTGTGCGCATTGTTCATGTTACACTGCATTACAAATTAAGACCAATCTTGACTTTTTATGAGAACAGCATTTTATTTAATATACTCAGTTATAAATATAGACCACAAAATGTGAAATTTCCATAAGAAAACGAATATCTATGGCACTTTGTAACATTCCGAGCTTTTAAACTTGTTATCGAAGTCTGTCCGATGGTTTTGTACTAATTTACATGTTATATGAAGTAACCTGCCAAAAGGGCATTACGCATCTCATGGTCACTAATCCGGTGCTAACGTCTTTCTATTGTTTTACTACTTTATCTCGCAGCTTACACTTGTCACAAGTTCATTTTAATGTGATGTATCATGGTGTTGCCGGCATTGTTTAATTTATTACAATTGTGGAAGAAATTATTAAATAAGCCAAACTACAGGAAAATTTGATGCTAAAATTGCATTTTTTCGATCATGGTAAATATTCAAAATTAAATTGGAAGATAAAGAATAGTTCATGCTGTAATAATAATTACAATAGGATGGATAATAGTTGAGTAGTAACGTTGTAAACGGTGTAAATTATTGTTGTAATACGTTAATATATACTATTTAACGGTGGCAAGCACTTATCAGTAAACATGTATAATAAGACTGTTCTTGTAGCAGAGATACTGATGTAGAGTTGTGTATTTGCACAGTAACAGCTAAAAGAGGCCGTCGAACCATGACGGGTTAACATGACCTATTCCGACGGTTACACACCAGCCTAAATATAGACTGAGCATCTCATTCAACGTCTGAAGGTCATGGCGTGCTTACCAATAGATGGCTGGTTCAGATAAATGTCATAAAGTTTTAGACTTTAATCAAATGGACAATTTGTCGTTTATCCATCGTCTTAAATAATTAATTTTTATAATTTGACTCTCTTTAGCTACGCCCGTGTTACCCACACTTATCAGTGGTGGACCCAGGATTTTCAGCGCATCTTCATAAACTAAACGGACCATCCATAAGGGACTGACGTTAATGCTGTAATGTTAAGCAAATGAGGCTAACGCTCATGGAAAGCTCCACACACGCTTAACGGACCAAAATTCATGTCCGCTTAGTTCATGAAGACGCACTGTTTATAAGGTGCCCGTTAGAAAAACGCTCCGTCAGAACCGCATCTAAGTGAGGAAAATATTGGCAAAATTAAAAATAAGATCCTTATTCTTCTGGGTCGTTCTCTTTAATTTGTGCATAAATTAGGCAAGATTTTTCTTTTTGTTGGAGTACGTTTCCCACTGCTCGAAAAGGTCATGTATTTAAGATGAAAAGAAAAAAATTGACTTATAGGTCAACCCGCAGCCTCATGGACATTTCTAGAGCGAAATGTCTAAATATGAACTTTATATGAGCTTTTATTGAAAATGTAAACACACCATTTGAAGTAAACTTTCATGTTTATTATATTTTTCTATCGGTGGAACATATTTCAACAAATTCTAAAAAAAACCCCTCTGGCCGTAAATTCTCATATCTGTGATTATGTAACTTTGTGCCATTGTGCTTTGTAGATTTAGCTGCACTAGCTGTGATGAATGTTGTGATACTCGCGGGTGAATACCGTTACGTAATGGATGTTATATATTCTCTATGTGCCACATGTTGTATTCACATCGTGTTCATTGCGGTTAAATTTACGAAAACAAAACCGTATAAACTATAGATAATACATTATGCGCACATATATATAAACCACTATATAAATGTACCAATATGCGCCTAGGTGTAGGTAAACCGTATAAAACTATATAATATAGCGCACACACACAGTATAACCATGTAACAATATATGTCAAGTGTACAGCTATGTAATGCGCACACGGTTAAAACACATGTAAACGTAAAGGATGTTGTATTGTTAAACTATGTAAAATGATAAGATGAAGCCGGTAAGCTAGTGCGGTTTAAACGCTGTTTAGTTCAGTTATATATTCGTTAAATGTTATACAAATATATATTTATGTTGTAGTACAGTAGAACCTTTCTTGAGCGGCACCTGTCTTTAGCGACATTTTGCTTTTTGCGGCCGTTTTATATCAACATGAATCGTTAATGTTCATGTTTATTTCACCTACCTTGAACAGTATTCTTGCCTTTTACGGTATTCTAGTCGTCACAAAGTAGGGTGCCGCTCAAGACAGGTTCTACTGTACACTGCGTCATACTTACCAGGCTATTACACAGTCAAGGAAAATCCATAGTGCAGCATTGTATTTTCTGTACAATTGCAGAATCAGGATTTATCTTAACTTTTGGAGATGGGGTGCCACCCTAAAAATCTTTAAAACGACCATACAAATGAAGAAAAAGTGAGGCTTAAGGGATATGGACTCACCTCATGCACTCCCAAAATCAGCTAATACTATATTCTTGTTTCAAGTTTTTTGTTAGCCTCCCTCCCAGTGCCTGATTTGAAAAGGCCACTTTGCTAAAGTATTGTTCAAATCCTGACGCATAGTAGCCTGATCATCATGTAGTACACTCCTCCCCGGATATATCGATATCGCTTGTATCGATATCCCGCTTATATCGATACCTTTTTTCCGCACCAA
>JBCAUI010499140.1:0-13467 GCA_038406195.1 Haplosyllis anthogorgicola | reverse complement strand
CTTAGTAATTTCTTGAGGGAGTTGGCTCAAGGGACAAACAGTGAGGGAGTTGGCCAATACGGAAAATACAATATACGCCACCGGCTATACAATCTGTGATTGTCTCGTTCGATAGGCGGCAGTTGAACAATTGCAAACTAGCATGTTCTGGTTATACTGTCCCAAGTTGAATTAATAGCTTTGTCCGGTGCAGGAATTTCTAAGAAATCAGAAAATTCTGGCTTCAGTGGGTTTTGTATTTCGTATCTGTGAAGCTAAGTCAAAAAAACAACCTGAGAACATGATGAATCTTTTGTGTGAATGAAATAAACACCGAAATTAGGGATTCACCACAACTTTTGAAATAAATCTGTTTCTGTAACAGTTACGACAGATGAGTCTGGGAACAAAATTTAAGTTACAAAAAAGGCAAATCTGCGACTTCACTTTTGTAAGCTGTATTTAGTATTCCGGGGAGTGGAAGCCATTTGTTAGCGTTTGTTCTATCCGGTATGTCTATGTAATGGCGCAGATAGAGACATAAATTCTCTTCATTTCAGTTTCTCGCATCTTGAATACAGACTGTCAGCAGCTTGTAAGCTGCAGGAAATCTTGTAGGAAACGTTCAGAGTTTGCTTTATGAAGAAAGATGTTTGTTGTGATGTTCCTTGAATACTTTGAAGGACTTGTTTCCTTTTGATCCGTTTTTTTCTTTTTTTCTCTCTTTTGTTTTTTAACACTAAGCGTGTAGTCCTCCTGTCCGCTGTCAGCAGATATGTCTCATCACCTCATGGTGAGGGCATATTTCATAGCTGACACCACGGCTGGGTGAAGTTCTTCCGTCAGAGGGCGGGCGCATCGCTCAGTTGTTTAGCGTGTTTGACTTAGTCACGCCTCGCTGAGCAGCTCACCACTGCATCGTTGGTTCAAATCCTGGCTGATTGATGTGAGAGGAGCCCAGCCAGCCATGTCGTATACATGCTTACACAGTGTACACCTCTATTGGTGGAACAGGTAGGTGTCGCAACAAATGTGACCTTTGGGGTTACTGCACACATGCAAGTAAGAGTGCAGGTGAGAGATCCACCTTTGATTTAAAACCCATGGGGAAGGTCACACTAAGTCCAAAATAGGGGTAATCAGTGGCCCCACAAATGGACCTCGGTCCAACAACAAATTTATAAAAAAGAAAAGAAGTTCTTCTGTCAGTTTTAAACCGCCCAAGAGAATTGTTCAGAGCGGTATGTCTACTTCATACTTTAACATTTTGCTTACATTACTATAGAAATTCAAGGCCTTTTCCGTTTTGTCTAATTGGTAAAGATAAAAAAGTATTCTAGAAACACGCTCAGCTGTGCAAAGAACATTTATTAATGTCTGTCCGCACAAGTGTGTCGCATTTCACATAAATAGATAATTGTCTGGAAAAGAACAAAACCGACATTACTCATAATACAAAGTAGAATATTTTTATTGTTCTAGACTTATAAAAGTCTGTCTATCTCATTGATAAAAAACAATGCTGGTGGGACTAAAAGGTTTATGTTTTATATAAAAGGTCTGCTAGCAAATTATTTTTAACTTCTTCTTTTTTCTTTTTTGGATAAGTGGTCACTCGAGTTCTTCATCTCGTAGACTTAGCGAAAGGGTATTGTTAACTGTATGGTCATTTTCATGCAGTAAAGTTATTCATTTACGGCCATTTTCCCGTTAACTTTGGCCGCACACTACGTGTGGCCGCAAAAGAGAACTGCACTTTGCTACAGTTTTGAAGAAAATGGCCGTAAACCAGGAGTGACCGTAAAGAAGGGTGGCCGTAAATGTTTTGCTTTATTTCATATTAGTGCCCCGCATTAATGTCTTGAGGGTGGAAATTTGAAATAAAGTTCTGACTATTCATGTGGTGTAAGTATAACACGAAGACGATGCGCGTGACTTACTTTAATCTCTGACTACGGCTGACTGTTTTGGAAAGAACTGATCAATGCCCACCACTGTCCTGTCATTGTTTTTGCTGAGATTAATATGTACCCTGCTGTAGCAGCTGTAAAGTTGCATGGGACAAGCATTGGCGTGATTCACTTGCAGTCTTGCACACATAGTGGCAGTTGAGTTAATTTGATTTATATCATCCGACGAAGGAAACTTCCATTCTTTTTTTTAAAAGAAGAAACATTGACCATTCTGGATGGAGCCTGAATAATAGATTTTATACAAAGATCTTAAGGTCTCTGAATCAGACATGTTAACTTTCTTGTATGTTAACCAGTGACAATGGCATGACCCTGGTTCTCTGTTCTCATACCAACGCCCATGGTACAGATATGAACAGGCTACACGTAAACAGGAAAGCACTTTTAAAGAAATAAGGTCAAGCCGTAAGTTGAGACTTCATGAATAAAACCTGTAACTTTTTACGCTACATCATGACGTGTTCTTTGATATAAAGTTTACTTTCATTGAATTTCTAGCGTTGCTTTCCACTGAAAAGTTTTATTCAGTGTGTTTTATCATTCTCTTTTCAGGTAAGTCTGTTCGGATGCCATTCTACCATCTGTCATGGGAAGGTAAAAAAATTTAAAGTAATTGTTTTTGTACTTCATTTCTTTTTTATCTTTTTTATCTTTTTCTTCAATCTTTTTTCCCCGCTTTTTTTTGTGAGATGTACTTGTTGAAAAGGAAAGTTAGAAAAAATAAGAGTCCCTTATTCTGAACAATATTTTTAAGTCACGAAATTTGTGAAGATGTTTCTGAAATTGTCTTCAAAAGATTTGTTGAAAGGATTCGCTTTTTTAGAATAAACATGGATTCAGCGAACATCAGAATCACATGTAAAGTCTTAGAGTTATTCCTGTAGTTTGTACTAAAATTGGAGACAGCTGAGTTGCATTTGTGATAATCATGTGTTGTGAAACGAATAGTCGTTAAAGTTGTTACATAATCTAATATAACAAGTGTGTAGGTGTGCGTTTACCGGCTCAGTAGCCTTGGCAGCTGCAATGTTGTGTGTCTAGCCATTGGCGGATCCAGGATTTCCCGTATGGGGGGGGGGGACGCCCGGCCCGTACGGGGGGGGCGCCAACCCAATATTCACCTATTTTGGCCCAAAAATCGGGAAAAACTGCATGAAAATAAAGAAAATTTTGGCCGTAGGGGGGGCGGGCGTGCACCTCCTGTGCCCCCCTAAATCCGCCAATGCTAGCTTGCCCCATTCTGGGTCTCGTGTGCTAAGTGTGCAGTATATGTAGTTAAACTGGGTTGAAGTAGGCGGAGCTTGCTGGTAACAGTATTTGTGGTTTAAATGACAGGTTTAATGGTGTAAAAAGACTAGAACGGTAGTTCTTAGACTTCGAATATAGTTTATTAACTCTGGTACAGAAATACATGTAGTCTCATCAAAGGTGCAAGTTGAACTGAAACAGTAATCAAAGATAGCTACTAATGATACTAACGCATAACTCTAATTAACCAATAGAATAGTCTCTAGACTGTAACATGACTTGCAGGTGCAGGCAAAGGTGGGAAGCCTGCAATGCCCCTGGTGTTAACTAACTGCAGTCTTTAGACTGCAGCGCTCCTGGTGGTAACTCTAACCGAAGTCTGGTCCTTTGACACGGTGTATCACATGCTGGCCACAGAAATCACTTCTTTCGAGAGTGTGACCTTGGACATGACCTTCGAAAAAATAAGCATTAATTTTGTAGTAGTATAAGATTCTTGGTAAGTAGGAAAGAACTTAGAATGTCATTATACGCAAACTTTTCCCCCAAGAAACTGCTTCTTAACGTTTATGCAATATGAGAAATAGGATACTGGAGCGTGGGTGGCAGCAACATGTCCATATACATAGAGATCTCTGGACTACTTGCAAAGTCTCTCTACTTCAAAGTTTTATCATTAGAAAAGCTATTACTTCATTCCTGGTCGTATGTCCAACAGGAAATGAATAAAAGAGTCACGTTTCAACTTAACTGATTTTATTTGGAAACGGACAAGTAAATCTGAGATCGTAATTCCGTTGACTAATTGCATTAAAATAAACTACTTTTTCCTCTTTTGCCGTGTAAACATTGTTTGTAGAATTGTCGCGACTAGATGGAAGAGTCGACCAGTCGAGTTTGAAATACTTGTCGACAAATTATATTGGTAGTTCACTAGTCATTGCACATCAACAGTTTCAATACAATGCAATAATTTGAAGCCAGAATTATCTTCAAGACACGTTATACATGTTTTTTACTGCAATTTTTATACCGTGACACAAGCTTTGAATACGGAAAAATAATACAGTGGTTTGATGCAAAGTTAAATGAAGTAGATAATCACTGTGACTAGTCTTATCATTGTCGACTAATGGTACTTGAAGGAACAATCATTGTACGTAGTTTACACTAGTCACTAGTGTCAGATTTCAATGAGAAAGTAGATAAAAACCAACAAATTGTTAAAAGAACATTCAAATGAAAACGTAGGATATGCAACACTTCTGCAATACAGACGGTCATTAAACTGTTTTTGAAATTTGTTGAATGATGTTAAGGCCATTTGAAAATCTGAAAAAAATTAGCAATGATATCCACCGAATACATTACAGCTCATCCCGCTTAGCTGGAACCCTCCAAGGGAAGTTCCAAAAAGTTTGAGCAAAGCGTAAATTTTACAATAGTTAACTAACTTTTTGATAAAACCTTTTGAAAGGTTCGAATCAAGCAGAAGTTCGAGCTATCCGTGTTTGAGCTAAGCGTGATGGCCCGTCCTTCAAATATAACCTAAATACATGGAAGCTATTTTTGTAAGATGTTATTCCCATTTGCTGACCTGGTTCTCCTCGTTTACTCTAATAAACTACATGACCATCCATATGTCTGTGGATTTAAACTGCCAATAATATTGATAAAGTCATTTTGTGGAACCAGAGGTTTATGTCCATTTCCATCTGAATTTCCTGCAATCTGCTGACAGGGACACAAGATTCCATGTTTTGCTGCATATGTTGGTTTTCAACTCGAGACAAAGTTTTTAACGTAAGCTGCGGTGCCGTGACATGGCATAACTGGTCTACTTTTGACATGGGTCTACTGACTAACAATCTTTAATAACTAGTCCGAAACAATTAACTTTTTGTCTAGACTGATGCACCTGTATGGCAAAAACAAGCACATGCAATTTCCAGTTCCTTGTAAACAGGCTGTCCAGCGGCCTGGAAGATGGCAGTAGTTTCTAAGCTGTTATCGACATTGGTCGATAATGCTGACCTCTAGGCTATGGCTTAACCAGTTCCCGGTCGTTCACTGAAGGCAAGCAATCACCTTCTCGGTTAGTACCCATGTAGGTGACCGACAGCAGTGGATGTTGCCGAACGAAGGAAAAGTGAGCATGCCTGAAATCCAAAAGAGGAGTACCAGTGGCTCCAAAATGGTTGTGCTCTGGTCACAGAATAAGTCACTGCGCCAGTTGCCAGCAAAAAATAAAAGTTTATAAATGTAGCCCCAGTGTGTGCTTCAATTTTGTAGCATCTGGTAAACGGGTCAAGATAACAGACAGAAAAGTACATGGTTGTAATTTAATGCTGTGAATCATTTTTTTCAAAAACTTATTTCGAATAGCGAGACACTTGAGTCTTAATTTGAATATTTCAATTGGCAGGAAACTTAAAAGTTTCTAAGTTGAAATATTGGACCTATTTCAAATGCTCCTTTAAAAAAAGTAGTGTTTAATCTACTGACAATTGGAATTTGTATTCAGTCTCCATCAATTGTAAATCTCCGCAATGTTTCCAATCTGTCCGCGAAAGCTGTGAAATAAAACGGAACAGTGTGATCAATGATCCATCAGGCTCAGATCCAGATTGTCTCAGTTTGTGAGGAAAGAGCGCAATATCAGTCAACAAATTGTGGAAATCAAGTGATTAACTACAATGTCAGTATTCACAGCCTGCAGGAGATTGGATGGAGTGCAGGGGTGTTTTTGTTTTGTTTGAATTCATACCAACATTTACTTCTTCTATTTGATGAAATGTTTTGCCTGACTTCGTGATAACATGTCCTGCACAGACATGATCGACAATGCTACTTTTTCTTGACATCATCCTCAAATTAAGTTTATTTTAATGCGCTGGCCAGCTTAGATTTACGAAAGGTCATTACAATCTTTGACTGTAGTTTTCGCGTTTGTTCATTTCTTCTTTACAATAAGGTGCAGAAACGATAGATGTTTCTTTTTTATCATTAGAACGTACAGATTGCTGCAAAACATAATAATATGCTTCGTCTCTTTGAGTTTGAATCAAATGGAATAATTTAAAAACGACTTCGCAATTATTTACCAATACATAAATGCATATTGCCTATCAAATGTGACGACACTGTTTCTAGCGTCATGGCGCCATATGACATTGTACTTTATGACATCACATTGTAAACTAAACAAGACACTACCTCTTGTCATTTCTTCATGGCCTATGAAAGTGGACTGAATTGATGTTAGTTTTCCAAGCTGAAAACCATGTAGTATCATCAAATTTTATTCATTAGATAATAAAAACACCATCTTCAACTAACAGTAGCATTTAATTGGCACCAAGTTAACGCAACATACCATTAAGAACAAATAGAGATTTTCAAGAGCAATCGAAAAAAACTTTACAGCACAAAAAGTTTACACTTCAGCTGATGTAAATGGATTCCTGGACATTAAGAGTCGTGTGTGCTTTTGTACCAGGTGTCTATCAATAGCTACTTGTGACTTCTTCACTTCTCAGGACACGTATCTGGATTCCGGATTGCAGCTGTTTTTATTTTTATTTTCAAGGTCATTCTAATCGCCATTGCGTGATTCACATAAAATGAACCGAAATTGTTTAAATTGTTTGGTTTGTTGGAGAGAGTAAACGAACGAAATTCGAATGGGACAAATTTCAATAAAACTAGAACATAACATAACATCAATTTTTCAATCTTAAGAGTGCACGGTACACTGTACCCTTAGTATTGTTGGGGTTTTTGAGGGGTGACGGGCGGGCAACGTTGACTTGAGACATGCTAGGGAGGATAAGTTACCCGTTCAACTACGAAGTTTGAAATCACCGGATTGCACCTCAGTGGCACGTGTGGCACCACAAAGTTCGGTTTACATTACATTGGGCAAATTTAAGCCGATTATTGCTCGCGATTACACTGCTTTAACATTGCGTAAAATCGGCTAATGTAACAGCAGCCTAATGTTACGCTAGCTGCTGAGGTGGAATCTGATGATTTCATATCGTATTACCACAACTTGACATTATCGTTTTAAAATAACGTACACAAACAGTCATAAGCAATCGCATAACAAAGTCTGTATTTACTCCCGTCGGGGGATGGAGTTTTGGTATGTATTCTGAGCAGTGCCTTCATTGAAGCATTAGAATGCATTATGTGGGTTCAATCGAATTTCTAAATCAAATGAATATTCTCACATGAGGAGAATTCGGTTAAAAGATCGAGGTCCAACGGGATGAGATAACAATGGGGAATTTGGGATCATTTCACATTACCAATGTTTCTACTGTTCGTTCTCTTAGTCATCCTCCCAGGATATTTTACCATTAGGGATGTCGATCCTAACGGAATAAAAACAAATTCTGATCGTGCCTGCAAACCTTTGCGAAGTTTCTTAAAACACAGTGGAGATCATAGTACTTGAATTGAATGCGCATTGGATCCGGGAATGGAGTAAATACTGTTAACGTGTTTCATGATCGCGCTCACGGAATGTGAGAGAGGAGTGTGCGACAAGGCGAGTGCAGAAACGATGTGTGTTTTCGCAGGTTGACGCGCTGAAGCAGGAATGTGGATAAAGCTGTCATGTCATCTGAATGCTTCCCAGGAAGTTGATCTGGGAGAAGGTGGCTCCTCTTTGTAAAAGAATGACAACATGAATGGCCTTGCACAAGTGAATATTGTAAAGCACTTCTGGTACGATGTGAAATCTGTGGAGAGGCGCTATATAAATCTGATAACCATAACCATTACCATGATCGCCACGCGTGTCTGGCAAATAACGAAAACTGCTTTTTTTAATGTTTTTGTTGGACCAGGGTCCATTTGTGGGGCCACTGATTATCTCAGTTTTGGACTTCGTATGACCACCCCCATGGGTTTTAAATTCAGGGTGAATCTCTTGCCTGCACTCTTACTTGCTTGCATGTGGTGATCCTGAGGGTCACATTTGTTGCGACACTTGCCTTTTCCACCAACAGAGGTGTACGCTGTATAAACGTGTATACTGCAACGAAAACTGTGCTTGGTCTCTTGCAGTACGAACCTCCGAGATATTCGACATGTCCCGAAAGTTTCTAGTTATTCACGATTTTATTTATTTAATTTTTGCATTGTTTTAGGTTTGTCAAATAAATACATATGTACTGTGGGAAAGCATAATTTTCGAGTATTATTTAAAGAATATTAAAGAATTATAAATTTACAATATACCGAGTCATCTTAGGTCCAAAACAGGACTATCAGTGGCCCTACAAAAAAGGTTGTGCTCAGGTTCCATACAAAGCACTGCACAAAAAGCAAAACAAAATTACATCCAGTCATAGGCGTCATTGAAAAATTCAATTGGTTTGCAACATGGCTTATGTCAGGGTTTTTCGTGCCAAAGTGTTTACTTATAATTACAGTCAGACTAACCAATTTATTGGATCAAGAACTTATATTCTATTACAGAGTAGAACTCTTGGCATGCACGAGTATCTAAAGCGTATTAGATGTTGATTTATTGATGGACGTTTGATCAAAGGCTCCAGTTCTTTGATCTTTGTTCCTGCGGGTTGAAAGGCAAATCAATGGTAAATATTTAACCTCACGTCTCCCCTGAACCGTAATGCGAGTTTTGCACCTTCGTTCGTGCCGTTAGGCAGTAATCATGAGTTGTTGACCCAGAAACTCTTCTCTATACATGGCACGTTACATGTTAATACAGTTTTTTTTCGTTCTGTTTTTCTTTCTTTCATTATTTTTTATATTATTTTCTTTATTTATTTGTTACATGAAATCAAGTTTTTTGTTTCTTTTTCTTTTTTTTAAAAATTTTTTTGTTGGACAGAGGTGCATTTTTGGAGCCACTGATTATTTCTATTTTGGACTTCGTTTGACCCTCCCCATAGGTTTTAAAGCCAGGGTGGATCTTTCGCCTGCACTCTTTCTTGCTTGCGTGCTATGATCGTAAGGGTCACGCCTGGTGCTACACCTGCCTTTTTTCACCAATAGGGGTGTACACTGTTAAATATGTGTAGTAAAGCTGTTTGGAATCATTCGTTCTGTACTGGAGCCATGAACGCGGTACAGTGGCCAATCTCATCTGTTATGATATTTATGATTTATAAATTGGGTCAAGGTTAAGATGTAGGTCAAGATCATTTGAAAGTCAAATTTTGAGTTAATTTTTAAACTCAACCTTTAAATGTGCAATTCTAAATCCGGTAGAGTAACAACAAATATTCAAATTTAGCTACGGATCATATTCTTACATTTCACGGTGGTATATGGGAAATATGAAAAACTGGAAGTTATTTTGAGTACAAAAAAGTTTTCGCTTTTATATCAACTTGAAACACAGTCCTGTATAGAAAACGAAAATTGAAATGTGGATGAAGCTAGGATAAAGCTGGGGAACCGAATTGGTTAGAAAATCCACAGTATGAGATCAGTTGGGGCTTTAGACTTATTTTTTAATCATTTGGTTTAGATTGTATTGCAAGGATTTTCAGAGTGCAGCGATCGTTGTTGCATCAAAGATGCATTTAGATTTGGCATTTTATCATCCAGATAGTAATATGTCTTTGGACTTAAAATCCCCATAAAATGGACCTTGGTGTACTAAACAACAACATGATCCCAATTCATCAGTAAATAGATTTGCTGTATCTAAAATGGCTCTGAAAGAAGATTTTCAACTTGGCTTCTCCCAAATCTTATCCTGATAAATGTTACAAATAGTCAACAATTAACTAATGCATTTATCCAATTATTCTGAAGGAACGGTAACCATTCAATTGGGCATAAGTACTCTCCATTAAAGTACCATTTTGCAGGAACCAATTTAGCGAGGTTAAGTTGCACGTTTGACGTCAATTAGAATGAGAACAATTCTGAAATCACCAGATTCTACGTCAGCAGCAAACGTAAAGCTGCCTGGCAACTCCCCGGCGGAGTTACATTCCCTGCTGATGTAGAATGGTGATTTCTTGTGAACTTTTTTTTCCTCAGCGCAACGATACAGTTTAAATGGACACTTTCTGAAACTTGCACGAATAGGACGGAGAAAAATGGGTAACTTTTTTTTTCTAATTTTGTTGGATCATTGTAGGGCCACTGATTACCCCTGTTTTGGACTTCGCCATGGGTTTTAAAACCAGGGTGGATCTCTCGCTTGCACTCTTTGTTACCTGCATTCATGTGATCCCAAAGGTCACCTTCTGATGCTACACCTGCCTTTTCCACCAGTACACTGTACAAACATGTATATTACATAGCTTGCTGGCTCCTCTCACATGCATCAGCCGGGATTTGAAGTCCCAACACAGTGGTGAGCTGCTCAGAGAGGCATGACTAAGTGAAAGGCGCTAACAAACTGAACTTTTCTGCACGCCCAAAAAAAAAGAGAAAAAAGAAAAACCGTGTAACTGTACCTCGGTATTTGCAGTCTAATTACATGCATTGATTGATGTAAGTGCTTGTCGTGCTGGTTGCTGACCCATCAATAATTAAACGATAAGTAGTTCAACTGTGATTGACATGGAGTGCTCTTCAGTATGCGTTCTGAATAAGATTGGACTGATTTGTGCTTTCAGATACGAATCTAAATAAGATAATAATTACGGATACATAATTTTACGGATACGTCAATGGTCAGTCTATTAGAATGAATACATAATTGATACTCTTTGTATCAGGCCATTTATACTGATTTGTTGATGGACATTTTCCGCCGTACTTTGAAATAAGAAATAGAAACAAATGCAAAGTCAAGTTTCAAAAGACAGATAACCCTTTGAAGATGAGAAGACTATCGTTTATAGTTCGAATTCGAGTTGGTTCTTTTTTTCCAGTTACGTTTTAAGAAATACTCTCCTAGTGAAAGGTGCAACAAAGAAAAAGAATTGCTATTTTAGGCCAATAAAAAGTAATTAATTCCAAATTTAGCTTTCAAATAAGCTTGAATAAATTGTCGGGAATGTACTCATTGCCATTCAGAGCATTGCAATTAGAATTTTGGTTGAATCGAATGTTTTGCCTAATGGAAATAGTAAACGTATACAATTGTAGTGATTTGAATTTGAATGTATCAAATTAATAATTAATAATTAATATTTTGCCGTTTAATCAATCACAGATGATCTATTAGCTAATGCGCCGGTGTCAGGTTCTACCATGGATACTTTGTATTCATATTGCACGTCATAACTGTCAAATGTGACTGTATTGTACAGTCGTGTTATTGTTGATCACGACCGCGTATGTGACCTGGGATCAAACTAGAATGTGCGCAAGTGCAGAACTGCACATTGCACAGATTCATTCATTCAAATACATGACAGATTTTTGCATTCTTGTTGTTAGTCGTATGACTATTTGTGGACCAAAGTCCCATTTTGGAGACACTGGTACGGACTTCTTGGTAACTCTTCCTTTTCCCTTCAAAGCCAGGGTGGCTCTGCCACTTGCCTGCTTACTGCTTACTCACTTGTGAGATATGATCCTCAGATTAACCTCTGAATTGCATTCACTTTCTCCCATGATAAAGCTGCACTGTATATTGATGTTAGCAGGCAGCTGACCACACACACTGCTAGTTGAGTTAAACAGAGGTCATTTACAACTTCAGTTTTTAACTGTTCTTCTACCAGGAAGATGTGCATGCCTGTCTATTTGTGCTAGGAACTTACATTTTAGTATACACATACTTGTTTATCATAATCAGGTCAGGTTGAAGTATCAAGATCATTGGGTTAAGGTCATGGTCATGGGAAAAGAAATGTTACAATTTTCGATACAATATATTTTTCTGTCTCACCTTTTATGAAGGCAAGGTTAAATACAGGTCAAGGTCAATCAATCACAAGGTTAGTTCAATACTACATAATCACGCAGAGACAGACAGACAGACAAATACAGACAGACAGACGCACACACGCTATCTTACCTTTACCTTAACTATTCTCGCTCAATAAATATTGAACACTTAACAGTCAGTGGATTTGTTTACCCGCCATTTGCGTCAAATTACATTGTAAGGAAAGCAGTCGTAATAAGCGCCGACAAAGCGCATTAAACATTCCATCAATCCCTTAAATTATGTGTCATTAGAGAGCGCAAGTTACACGCGTTTCGCCGTCCTGTACGTGTAAGTTTCAAACAGTGAAGTTTTAAACGTTAATGTTAAGTCACGAAAACACGTCAAACGGAATCACTAAATTTCATCTCGATGGCAAACGTAACGCCGCCAAGTTTGTGGGAATTACCAGGTATCGTTACGTTCATCGCTGAGGTGGAATCGGGTGATTTCAACTTTTTCCTAACTTTTGACACTGAGTCCAAATCTGCTGAAAATGGATCTTCCCCATTCCGGGGGGATGGGGGGCCTGGTCAACTTTTTTGTAATGGCGGCCCAGAACACAAATGTAGATTTCGTCCGATACATTGACCCTCATTGCTGAAAGCATGAGGCTCAACAACAAAAGTTGACGTAAAACGTGCGACTTAAACTCTCTATTTTTCCCTCAGATGTGTATCACAAGAGACGAGCCTTGCATGGAATTCACTAATATGCAATTACAGTAATAAGTACATGTTTGAGGGTTCGAGTACTATGCGCTTTGATCTCGTACTTGGCAGTAACATATTGAATTAGGGGAAAATTAACGTTGACTGCACTTCTTAAATTTGTATTAATATCCAGGGGTTATCATTAGGTCTATTTTTACGTTTTGTGTGTCAAGCTTTCGCATTGAATGTACGCCATGGAATTTTTCTGGGGAAATATTTGATATTCAAAAAACTTTTATTTTGTAAAAACACATCTGATCTCAATGGAGGTAGAATTTTAACTAAGGGAAGATTAAAACAATGTAACCCGTAAAACTAATTAACCAATAGGATAGTGTATGGGGTTGTCACAATAATCTTGAAGAAGGTGTTAAGCAGGAAACTGCAGGTGCTACATGAGAGCAGTACGCGTGCCCGTATGCTGCCTGCTGGCTGCAGCTGGGATGTTGCTCAGCATCTTGTAACAAAACGTACATGAGATGCTTGATCATTAAGACTCAAAAATTCTGACGAATACGGAAACGGTACACATTTTCAGTCCCTATGACTCTGGGTCCAATTCACTCAGTAGTTTGGGAATAATGATCGCAAAACAAAAAATCTAAAAGAAAATGAAGGCCGTTGATCAACGTCGAGTCTATCGAATGAAACTTCATGACACTTCACCAAATTTGAC
>JBCAUI010499129.1:0-13467 GCA_038406195.1 Haplosyllis anthogorgicola | reverse complement strand
GTCCCATGTGCAGCTCTTTTGAACTTTGCTCAATCGGTTCAAAGAGTATGTGTGTGGTGTAAACACTGGGCTTTAGTATAATTAGCTGAGGCAAGCAGCTCCTGAAATCATTTCAGAACTATCTGTACGATTTTGTGTGATGGGCTTGTGGATTGTGATTTTGGCTCGTATATTAGCAAAGCATGTTTAGGTTGGTGGAAGTGGCAGCACAGTCTTGGCCTGTTTTGTGGCAAAATGACCGTCCTTTCGTCCTGTGCCGGGCTTCCATTTTGCGTCAATTGAACTCCATGCTGTGACTTTAACTCAGACAAAAAGCGTCTGTTGTTCTCAAAATGAAGAGCCTCAACTAGACATTTCATCCTCGTGGCAGGGGGGGGGGGCGGGGAAGGGCAAGCAGTCTCCATATTGTGAACAATAGAATTTCGTGTCGTCATTTGGCTGTAGTATTACATAAATGTTCACACATAACAAGCAGTAACAATGGTTAGCGCGTTTGACTTAGTTACGCATCGCTGAGCATCTCACCACTGCATTGGTGATTCAAATCCTGCCTGATGCATGTGAGAGGAGCCCAGCCAGCCATGCTGTACACACACTTATACAGTGTACACCTCTATCAGTGGAAAAGGCAGGTGTCGCACCAGATGTGATCCTCTGGTCCAGGCAAGAGATCCACCCTGGATTTAAAACCCATGGGGACGGTCACACAAAGTCCAAAACAGGGGTAATTAGTTGACCCACAAATGGACCCAGGTTCAACTAAAACTTTTTTTTAAAAAAAACAAGCAGTAACAAAGGAATTGCATGATGTGCTTTCGGTGAGCCTAAAATTATTTTGTTTTCTAACAAATAGAATTTTTTATCTGGGATAACAAATCAACATAGTAATGAAAAGAACAAAAGCTCAGCGTAAATTTCTTTTGTTGCAAAATTGAAGCGGTTTGAATGAAAATGCTATGTTCTGAAATTTTGCTTATCGTAGGCAATTATCTATCCATACAGTTATGGCATATCATTTATTTCCAAATTGTTACTATCAAATGTTAAAAAAATATTAAAGGTGAATTTATCAAAAATACGGTTTCTCCAAAATGTCAGCCATACACATAAACGGTTTAATCTCTAAGAATGTTTTCCCGCTTTAAAGCATTATAAAATTTTGACAATGGCCTAAAGCTGTTTTTGACAAGCTATTTCTTTTTATTAGATTTCCCCTGACTGAGCTAAGTGCCGTAAATGGATTTATTTCTACAGAATGCAAAGTGGATTTTGTAGTTGTCCGGAAATTCACTCAAAAATATGTGCATCAATAACCCAAGTTACGTGTCCTGGGAAATATGAATATTAACAAAGATAAAAGAGATGTTTAAGTTACACGTTTTTATCAGACCGGTACATGCAAGTTTAAATGTGTGACAGTAGGGAACGAAGTGTATTTATTGCCTATCAGGTGCTGCCACAGTTGTGCGGTGGCAGAAAAATTCTATGCTTTATCATTGCAGTTCAGCACACCATCACATAATTTTAGCTATAAAATCGCGCTTTGTAAGTTACACTTTGTACCCTACTGAAGTGTTAACTGGTAATGTTAAGTTAAAGAAAAACGATAAAAAATCACGTTCGCTGCTGAGCTGGAATCTTGTGATTTTGGAATTCGTCTTACACATACACGGCGTAAAACGTGTCACTTAAACTCCCTAATTTACCAACACGACAACAAGAGTCTTAAATCATCACTTTCGAGTACCCAGCCTTGTTCCATTCACGGAGTGGGTTTGCATATTCTTTGAAGAAGTCATTGTTAACACTTTCAATGCTGTACAGGATTCTGCGTCAGAAAACGAATCCGAATAGTTTAGAACAACAGAAGGCAGGAGGAATAGCTCAGATGGTTAGCGCGTTTGACTTAGTCACGCATTGCTGAGCAGCTCACCACTGTGTCGGAAGTTCTAATCCTGGCTGATGCATGTGAGAGGAGCCCAGCCAGCCATGTCCTATGCCCATGTGTAGTGTACACCCCTGTTGGTGGAAAAGGCAGGTGTGACCCTCGGGATCACTGCATGCAAGCAAGAAAGAGTGCAGGTGAGAGATCCACACTGGACTTAAAGCCCATGGGGAAGATCACAAAAAGTCCAAAACAGGGGTAATCAGTCGCCCCACAAAAATAGTTTAGAACGATAGAATGTTCAGCTGAACTGTATGAACTGAATGATTTAGTCATAGAATAATAGAATCCTTCACCATGTGTATGTTTTCAGCAGTAAATGAACAGCCCAGAATGAGAACGATACATGAATAGCGCAGTAAGAGACAACAGAATATGTTGTGTTGTATAAATTTAAAATCAGGAATATGTTGTAGTTAAATGAAGAATTCTTTCTTTTTTAAAAAAAAAAAAAGTTTTTTGTTGGACCAGGGTCCATTTGTGGGTCAACTGATTACCCCTGTTTTGGACTTCATGTTACCATCCCCATGGGTTTTAAATCCAGGGTGGATCTCTCACCTGCACTCTTACTTGCTTGCATGCGGTGATCCTGAGGGTCACGGCTGGTGCGACACCTGCCTCATTCAGTCTAATGTTAACGTTTAGTGATTTGTATGGAACTCAACAAAAGGCACATGCATGCACATTCACACATGTAGCCAGCAGCATACTCATGAGCTGAAGCTCACAGCATTCTACCTCAGTCTTCCAGATGCAGCAGTAGATAGTGTTGTGTGTAAAGGATTGTTTGTCTTATTCCTGACACTTCCATTTAACCGGCGTTGCTAAAAGAAATTTTCAACTGCGTTCCAGGCATGGAACAATTCGTCAGATGTTATCCACTAGACTATTTGATATGACCTAAATAAATGCACGTGGTTGGTTACCCCCCAAAACTCAGGTCCCAACTCAGGTTTATTGAAGAAAATATTTCAGATCAAAAAATGAATTCCGTTCTGTGCTGTTTAATGACATAAGTAAGCAGCAAAAATCCCCCCACCTTCCAAAAAATAGTAAATAAAATAATTCAATATCAACTTTTTATTCATCTGCTACACTGAATGCGAATGAACGACAGGAAAAAATTCTATCATGGCAAAACTGGAAGTAATTTTTTTTTATTTATTCCTTCACGTAAGTGAGAAGCTTATCAGCACGTGCTCCGCTGGTGCCTGTAATCCACGCATCGCCGCAGCATCGTTCCAGGTGCGAAAAAACTAATTTCTGTGTTAATTAAATATGAAATTTAATTAATTAATCGTTAATTGGTTGCGGGAGAAGACCTCAATTCTCACCTCGTGATTGGATTCATGGATATGCATGTGAATTTCTTAAATTAACAACTTACAACTTACTGTAAACTATAGGATTCTCAACAGTATTATTTTTCAGAAAGGTTCCTTCATGCAAATTGACTTTATTGCCATGTATTTTTATCGTCACACTCTTGACACGCACTCGGTGGAACCTGATGCCCCTAGGTGTTTTACAATAGGTCTGTGCTATTAGATGTGTAGCCTATGTGTGTTTTTGTCTATTAGATATGTAGCCTATGTGTGTTTTTGTCTATTAGATGTGTAACCTATGTATTTTTGTCGCTTGTACATTCTTTCTCACCATGACTAAGAGCTGACGGATCTGTGTGAACAACTATTTTGAGTACTGAGAGACCTTCCCCATGTAGATATCTTTTTATCTACATTCATCTTAAATATGTACATTGATGGATAAATAATAAAACATTTGCACCATTGTCCTCACATTAAGTAAATTTCCTGTGATAAAAATTTTAATTGTTCGATCTTGGCGCATATGTGACGAAAACACACAGAGGCTACACATTCATAGACATAATTTTATGAAAGTCAGTATTTTTATTAGTCACTCACTCCGTGGAACTTGATGCCCCCCTGCCATGTACTGGAGATGGTTGTGAATGGTTTACAATAGGTGTGCTCTATTACCTAATGGAGTGGACAGGATTCTCGTCATGTGTAGAGGTGCTACCTGTGTGTGACTGTCATACAGGAGGAGGTTTTTATATTAAATTGAGTGGATTGCGTAACTGTGGATTACATAACTTTATAAAGTTTCACAAAGTTGGAGGCAGTCGGCGTGGCTGACTGGTAGCATGCTTGCTTAAAGAGTGGGCGTCCTCGGACTGCCTGGGTTAGAGCGCCACTGCTGCCTGCCCTCTCCTGCTAGCATGAGGGAGGTTCATAAGGCAAGAATGCTGTATACATGCCTGTATAGTGTGCAGCCCCTACTGATGGAAAGTGTGGCACCAGATGTGACCTTTGAAATCACTGCACACCAGAAAGAAAGAAAGAGTGCAAGCAAGAGATCCGCCCTGGCTACGAATTCCGTAGGCAGGATCACACGAGGTCCACACGAGGAAAATATTTTTGGGGATAACCATCACAGTCACTTATTCTGGGGCCAGTGTGCAACCATTTTGACGCCACTGGTGCTCCTAGTTTTGACTTCAGGTATGTTTAGTTTTTCTTGGATAAACACCATTCACTGTTGGGCGGTCAGCCATCCAAGTACAAACCATGCCAGTGATTGCTTAACTTTCGTGATCGAGTGGGACTGGCCACTGCATCGCAAAATTCAGTGATATTAGTTTATTGAAAGGATAAAAAGAGAAAAGGGAAATAAAATACAGAATTTCCAAATTACAAATTTCAAAATAAAATACTAACTTAAATGACATTATGAGTTTTGAAAGCTTGAGGATATTCTGTTGCATGAAATTAATTACAAAGCCAGATGACAAATTTACAAAATATGAAACGTGATTATTTTCTGCCTTCCTCGAGAAGAGTTCTTCAACTCAAGGCGTTTAATTAAAACCATCATCAACTTCATTTGCATTAATTATGCAAATCTGTGAATATTTAAATAGTTGAAAGTCAAATTCAATGAACTTTGAAGGAAAAACTGCCAGGGATGATGAAGAAAGGAAAGTTGCCTTAAAAGTCTTTGTGGAATAAATCACTCGTTGTGAAAATCCTTGTGAATAAGGTTTCAAAAACTGAAGCTTTGAGAAGGTAGCAGCCATTAAAATATAAATCACAGACTTCTTAAATTTATTCATATAAAACTCGAGAAAATAAAAATAAAAATCATATTTAATATTGTAAAATGAATCCCAGTAATCTTATTGAGATATAGCCAAATTTGAACTTTGAGCAAATTATTTTGAATCATTTGAAATATTTTTCTAAATTGAAGTTTTCGTTTAATTTTGAAGAAGACATTTGTTTCAATTATAAAAGTAATCTTTCAACTTCAGTCTGAATCAACATGATGCAAACATTCCAGTTTGTTGGCAGATCCTTCAACTAGCAATCTTAATCCATTACGCCTACAATGGTCTAATTATTTCACTTGGCTAATACAATAAATTCAAGCTTGGAGAGTTTTTCAACTATTCTAAAAAAGACATCAAATGGTCAGCACAAGGCTAAAGTACATACAGATCAAGGTGTAAAATTGGTACCAGCCCCATGTGGGAGGACATGATTGGGCATAACCCTACAGGGGATGTTTAGCTGTCATCCGATCTCATCACCATGAGGTGATGGCTTACTTGGTGGCTATCTCACACAAAGGTTGGGCAAGTTCTCAGAAGAGTGCCTGGCTGGAAGGTTAAATGTTGTGAACTACAATCGATATTCAGTAGTGCTAAATTAGTGGCATATCAATAGTAAATTAACTTTAGCTTTAAAATGGCTGGAAACAGTCCTCAGTTGATACATCTTGAAATAATCAATTCAGAGCGTTTTATTAGCAATAATTTTGTTTATTGTCTGGAATTTAAGAAAAGCGCATTACAACACACAGCAATAGTGAACCAAGAACAAAGTTGAGAGAACGTCTTCATTGTTGAGAACATTTTTCTTATCTCAGTCCAGCAGCTTCGTCCTCAGCTTTACACAACAGCTCAATTGTCATTTTGATCTCTATTGTCCCTAGCGACATCAGGTTACACGTCATTTTACGTTGCGTCAACCATTTATAACGTCACGTCACTTCTGGAATTCAATTTCTGCGTCATCAAGGTCAGAAAAAATTACGTTTGATTGCCTTGAACACAGTTGACTATATGAAATGCTACTACAGGGCTTTTCATTTTGATAATTCATGATGTCTTTCATGTTCAAGCGAAAGATGCGACATTGAATTCTATTGTTCACAACATTTTAAAAGCTTTTGTTGGAGTTATTTCTGTTTTTCCCATTTTTACGCCATAAAATAATAGGACGTCATAGAATGTTTTTGACGTCACAGAAACCTTCCTTTGACGTTGTTGGTTTCGTGTTACTATACCCTCCGGATTGGTTGTTACCATTGCTGACTGACTGTCCGTCTGGTATGTAAGCCTTCTGGATGAGGAGGGTGGATTTTATTCTCAGTCTTATGTAACCATTGTCTGCGTTATAAGAAAGTTTAGTCCTGAGCTGCTTTGTCGCCTCATTGACTTATTTCAAACCTACAAAGTTTGTGACCAGAATGCCAAGCTAAATGGGTTAACACAGCAACAATGGTTCCCAGAGGCTTTATCCTTGGTGAACTTGAACATTTTAAAACTGTTTTATCTCTTTGTAATAAACATGTTGTAGAAAGTTAATTTTTTGGACAAATCAGTCACAGTAACAAGGTGTAAAATTGGCACTTGGTTAAAGTGGGAGGAACTAGACTTGACAATGGTTCCATGGTGAATGTGGTATCATGAGTCTCGTCAACACCGTGGTATCAGTGACAACACAGAGGTATTTTATTTAAAAAATTGTGAACAAATGTTGAGTAAGCACTCCTGTGTGAAATACACCCTGGCTTAAAGCAAGTAGGCAGAGTCGCCCCCAAGTCCGAAACAGAGGGTACCACTGGCTCAATAAAATGGACCTCTGTGTACAAAGTTGCAAATGAAAATATAAGCTTCGAAATTTTATAACTTTTCAACAGTTTTATAATCCGCTTTGTTGGACACAATGGGCACTAAGCCGTGTGACAGGCTGGAGGGTCAATGACCCTTACACGGGGTGACAGGGACTTACCTAATCCATTAAATAATAGCACCATAGGGACACCAAGGTGACAACACTTTTGTCATGTTGTCACTCATGGGTATTGGGTTTCTGAGCAGTAGGTATGAAGTGTGACACAAAAATGGGGATTACATCCCTACAACTACCGAGGAGAATATTTTTAAAATGTTACGAAATATAGTACACACAATAATTTAATAAAACTTAGCAATATCAGAAGACACACGTTCAGATTCCGGATATTCTTTGTGGTCCCGTATCTCAACATCAGAGGATGAAATTCCTGTCACTTTCTTAACAATAGCACATCATCGAAAGCACAGCGTGAAATTCTTTGTTCTCTCCTTGATTCTGTACATTTCCAAATAATATGAATTCAGGAACTGGTCCATAAAAGGATTTTTAACTGGTAATACCCTCGAAAAAGTTTACCAAAGCAAAATCAGTCTTGTATTACTCATAGAAGCATTCAGTAGATATCATTAATTGAAGAACAATAAAGAACAATAAAGAATAAAGAATAAAGAACATAAGAACAATAAAGTAATCATTTCTCAGAGATGTTTGTTCCGAAAAACTTGTATTCCTGTGAGAGACCCTCAGACATCGCTCGTCTGTTTGATGCCGTGTTTTATATTCATGGCGTGGAATGCCGCTGTTCATTGTGCTGTTTATTAATGGCACGGAATACTGTTGTTCGTTCTGCCGTCTGTTAATGGCGCGGAATACTGTTGTTCGTTCTGCCGTCTGTTAATGGCGCGGAATACTGTTGTTCGTTCTGCCGTCTGTTAATGGCACGGAATACTGTTGTTCGTTGTATCATCTGTTAATGGCGCGGAATACTGTTGTTGGTTTGCTCGTTACTTCCGTGCACTTTTACGCATTCTTGTCGCGTGCATCAGCCGACCGCCGCATGGTACCTCAAGGATCCAGGGCTGGCGACAGAGAGCATTGACGTGAATTATTGTGATTCAGCTTCCGTATTTTGACCTTGATCTGGTTTTGGACTTGCACAAGACTCTTGAACGATAACTTCAAACTATGTGTTTCCTTCCAACAACAAGTCACAAATTCAAAAGATTCAAAGACATATTCTGAATGTCACTGTGGCTTGTGAAAATATCAGTAGCCGTTGTATAGTCACCATCTCATTTGAGCAGGTCATTGCATCATAAAAACTGAATAATGATGGAAAGCTGCAGGGACTTTAATTTAGCTAACCAATTGGTAATATTGTTTTTCAAACTCACAAGCACAGAAAATAAGCCAGAGCTAAGAACAATATATTGTACGTATTCGTTGTGACAAACCCATTTCATAAGAACAATGTTGTGACTTAGCATGTGGATAAGAGCGATGACTTGTGTGTGCTTTGCTGTGACAAAGCCAGTAGATAAGAACTATGTGTTGTGTGTTTTACTGTGACAGAGGCAGTAGATAAGATCTATGTGTTGTAAAAATATCTTTTTCTGTGACACAGCCTGTATGTGTTCGGTTTTGACAGAGCCAGTAGATAAGAATAACATCTGGTATGTGATTTCTAGATCGTCTACTTCCTGGAAGCCTGGCTATGAATAACAAGTGATGTTGTGTTACTAAATGTGGCAACAATGCATAGGAATGTGTTTCTTTTGGTTTGACCTCCTGACTCATCCAACACATTGTAGGATTACCTTAGTGTCTTCTGGTGTTCTATGTCTCTCACCCTACATGTTCTAAACCTACTTCTGACACATTGTAGGATTACCTCAGAGTCCTCTGGTGGTCTATGTCTCTCACCCTACAGGTTCTAAACTCACTTCTGACACATTGTAGGATTACCTCAGTGTCTTCTGGTGTTCTATGTCTCTCACCCTACAGGTTCTAAACCTACTTCTGACACATTGTAGGATTACCTCAGAGTCCTCTGGTGTTCTATGTCTCTGACCCTACAGATTCTAAACTTACTCCTGACTCATCCAACACATGGTGTAGAATCTCTGTCTCTTTTTGTGTCTCCATGTCTCTGTCTGTCTGTCTGTCTGTCTGTCTGTCTGTCTGTCTGTCTCTGTCTGTCTGTCTCTCTTTCTGTCTCTCTCTTTCTCACTCTCTCTTTCCCTCTCTCATCAGCTATTTTCTCATGTAGCATGAGAAAGGAAGTCTAAGTCAAGAATTACTGAGACCCTGTGGTCCACGTAGTTTATTTTCTGGTCTTTGTAATTTTGATGGACATAAGACCCATTCCGTGATCACATGATTGGAGTCCCATGCTTTAAATAATGGGCACCAGTGGCTCCTACAGGAACCTAATTACACACTAACACGTTTATTGCTGTCTTTATCTTGTTGTTTACAAGACAGTATCTGGTTTATATCCACAGAGTGACACTCTAGGACCTGCAGTGTAATCTGCTATCCATCTGCTCTACTTTTTTATTATGCAAGTAGCAATTCCAAGAACTGTTGCATAGATACACATTGTTGTGACACCATTTCCTGGTTTGTGCTCATATCAGGAATGATAAATACTAATTTATAATTACAAATACTAATTTATAATTACAAGACAAAATACTACTTGATATAAATGCAATTGTGATGCAATTCAACACAAATATAAATCCCATTGATGTCAAGTAGATATATTTAAATGAAGAAAAATCCTAATAAGTTGGAACAGTAGGATTCCACGCTGTTTCCATGACAACAGAAAAAAACGTGGTATGTTTTCAAGATTAATGCGATAAATGTTATATGAATAAGATTTTAAACATAAAGTGAAACATATCTATCTATTTTCAGTCAGATGGTCCAACTACGATCTGAAGTCTCCAGTAGAATACCAAGTCCCAAGTGGATAATGTATTCATGTTACAGGGTCCATACATTAAACCAGAATAAGAATGCATGGTACAGGGCCCATTCATCAACACACAATTTGTGCAGAAGGTCAGTGTCCGAGACATGATGGCCAGCTGCACAAATCTCAGTCTGCATCCTGTTTATTCACTCCGTGACTTAATTTTACGAATTGATATATCGCGGAATATATGCGACAAATGTTCACAATTATTATTTTGCGCCAAGACTTGAACGAAAGATGACCTGTCGGTGCATAGGGCCTCATTAAAATACACTGAATTTTTCCCAGAAAGTATCTAAAATGATCTGAAATGGATTGACTCTACTCTGTGCAACTTGATTGTAATCCATCAGAAAATAACTAAAACATTCTGTGAATATACAGAGCGTCTGCTCCCTTGCGGGGCATGAGGCTCAAAAGTATGAGGGGAGACACTAAGCATATGCAAGCAGGCGCCAATAGGAAGTGACTTGGGCACAAGTTAGTCCACGATAGAGACAGATTCACCATGGCTTCAACACCCATGGGTAGAGTGCCCTACAGTCAGAAACATGTGGTCCAAGTAAGAATTAAAAAGAAATGTTGCATAAATTCAAAGATTGGCGTTTTCCCTCGTACTAGACTGGTTGTAATAAAACTGTATAAATTGGCTATAAAAATGAATGGCCTGGAATTGACAGGGCCATTCAATCCTCTATTGACGGACTATAAAACACAGAACATTAAGTCCACAACAGATATGAGGCAGTCTGGAACTCCCTATAAAGCACTGGTCCTGTCTATCGTGTGAAGGATACACGCGTTTACCTCTAAAACGTGTTTAACCTCTCGTGCGCCAGACCATTTTTTTATGTATACTGCCCTAGACCAATGTCGACATATGTCGTAATAGCATAAAATTTCAATTTGCTCTACATGGCAGCAGGTCCTAGATACAAGTATCAAAACGATTTCACAAGTTCATTGGGATGAAACTATTGTTAGCTTTGGAGTTTTGAGTATGCAACATTCGTTACAAATGTATGAAAGGCATTTGAAGGAAGTTGCCTTGGTGTAGAATAATTTTTCCGGAAACACGACAAATGTCGCGATCGGTTCACTAAAGGTTAAAAAGATTTTATCCTTGATGTGATATGAAAAATTACGTTTAAGTTCGTTGGGTTTTGTCACAGGTAAAATTGAATAGGCAGATTCTGCTCCTGGGGCGAATGAAAGGCTGTCCAATTATTTGTTTTATTATGATCAACTGCTTTCGCTGCTGATGTGGAATCTGTGAAACTCTATCGAATGAAAATTTGATAGTAAGTAGTAAATAGACAAACCGAAATTTTGTTTTGTTGGTCATTAATACGTTGTCGCGTCGTAAGTTTTAACGGTACGTTATGAAGTAATGACGTTAGCAAACGTGTTTTTACTTCATTCCAGACGTGCAATGAGATGTTGAAACGTAAATGGGTAGCTTCAGCTCTCTGGCATTTAGTCCACAACATACCCGAGGTGGTTTGTGAGCTCCTCCAACAAACAGGACCAGTCGTTTCCTCAATTAGATCAAATATGGGAACAACCGTAACCACGTGACAGGATCTCATTGATCCAGCCTTATGGGATTCAGTTCTGTATTCTCTACATCATTTCTCCATGTTGAATGATAAAATACCTAGCCACTGATAGATATATACTACTCGTATGGGGCCACAGGTACCCTCTGTTTTGGACCTGGGGTGAATTTGCCTATGTACTTCAAAGCCAGTCACGCATCATAGATATGTAAAATATACACAAGAAAAACTATTGTCAACATTTTTTTTCCTAATAACAGCTGTAATTTTCTCAGGTTCAAGAACCATGTCCCATGTACATAAAATATATAGCTGCAGCTTTATGTCGTTTATGTTGTTTAGGAAAATTCCATTTAAATTTTGATCACTTTAGTGAGCCCGTAGTGTAGTGCTTAGCGTGAAGCGCTGCTGCACAGGCGTCCCAGGTTTTATTCCCAGATAGGGTAGAGACGTTTGGCAGTGTCTCAGTAAATCACAGCCTCACCAGACCTAGGTGTAAAATTGGTACCAGCCCTATGTGGGAAGAACAGGAACAATTGTGTGCAATCCTATGGGGAAAAGCTCCTACCAAGGTTGGGTGAGTTCTCGGGTGAGTTCCTGGCTGGGAAGTTAAAAGTTATAAACCGCAATTGATGTAGTGTGCTGCGAAATAAGCGGTATATCAAGAGTAAATTAACTTTAACTTTACTAGTGTATCTTTCAGAAAATAACATGATCTGATAAAATTACATTGCATATTACTTTGTAGGGTACTTTTGAACACATTGGAAAGTTTCAAGCCAAAAGACCTTTAGACAGTAGCCCTTGACAAAGTAAACTTAACCAAAACGTTGATTCTTCAAGCAGAATTCAAGTAGATTTGTAAGTTCGTGTTTTCCCTGTAAAGACTTATCGCACCTGTGAGCCTGGGTCTGCGCTTTAGATTCAGTACAGGATCGAGTTTAATGAGACCAGCACCGGTCTGCCTGTTACTGCAAATTTACCTTGAATATCACGGGATCTGGGAGCACCGGGGTGACGTCAGAACTGTATGTTATTGAAGCAGAAAGGCAAAGAGTAACCGTATTCAACTATTTGTACTGTAATCAAAGCTCCGTAAATCAATTTAGGAATAATTCAGAAACAATGATTATTTGTCATTTTTGTATTGCACCACGTTAAACTCTGTTTTTCCAACAGAGCCGGTTTTGTATTTAAAAACTGATTAGAGGATCAGTGCAGGCTAATTTGCTGAATGTATTGACTGCAGTGCGCATTTGCTACAATATTTCCTAGTTCAAGGGCCTAAAAACTAGGAAATAGCGTAACCTAAGCAAAGAAACAGCATTACCAAGCTAACTGTAAACGGTAAGCGACAGATATATTGGTGCGAAGTTTGGAGTGATACTTAAACTATTTTGTTGGATCGGTATGACGAAAACTCTCAGAGGGTACCAGTGGCGCAAAGAAATGGACCTCGATTTCCACTTTAAAAGGCTTTCCTTGTCTCAATTTGAGAACAACTGAACATTTGTCCTTTCAGGGTCGCATTAACAATGCTTATTAACTAGACAATATTTCAGTAAATCTTCCCCAGATTACCTGCCCAGACAGGCCGTTTCATGACATAACATCTCTGTTCTCAGAAAGACGTAACTGTGTCGAGACCAAGAGATGTAATGACTAACTTAACACATATTCCAACCCTTCTCCCCCTCAGTTTCTGTAGATGGATGGCAAGCGAGGCTACAGGCGCCAAGATAAGCAGAATCAGGTTAATACCAAAACAGCTGTGTAATACCAGAATAATATACATGCCAGGTCAATACCAAAACAACAACTGTGTAATACCAGAAGAATACCAGGTTATTACCAAAACAACTGTGTAATACCAGAATAATATACATGCCAGGTCAATACCAAAACAACAACTGTGTAATACCAGAAGAATACCAGGTTATTACCAAAACAACTGTGTAATACCAGAATAATATACATGCCAGGTCAATACCAAAACAACAACTGTGTAATACCAGAAGAATACCAGGT
>JBCAUI010499118.1:0-13467 GCA_038406195.1 Haplosyllis anthogorgicola | reverse complement strand
ATTCAATTCCCTCATGTTATTCCAATACAAACTGTGAACATGACCCGTTACTATCTATTTGAAGTAAAAAGCCACTTCGCGACAGTCTCGTTAAGTTTTCTATCGGATCTGACAGATTAGTCAGATTTCGTAGACATCGTTATTGATATAAACTGGGTCATGTATTGTTGTAACTACAATGAAATTATATGGCACAACTATTGTATGTTATGAACTTATTGGTTGTATTTGGTTTCAACTTTGCACTGAAATTAGTAAATTAATTAGATTTACCAAATGTGTCTAATCTGGCAAAAACTTCTACTAAATGCTTCTTTCTCTTTTCCTCGTTCTTTTTGTCCTTTAAAGTTTATTTGCAATATTTCATTCTTAAGTCCCAAGCTTTAAATTTCATTTGATTTGGTAAATAACGTATTTTTGTCAAGCTTTAGGACGCAAATACTGCCACCTTCGGTCATTGGTACAGTGCTGAAAAATACATGTAGAATTCTGTAAAAGAGCATATATTTTAAGAATTATAAGTCAATATTATTTCCGAGAATAATACTAATGCTGAGAAAAATTAGCAAATGCATTTGCTATGAAATGAAGCCGACCTCCATTTCTCTATCGGAAATGAATAAAGTTCACTCTGGGATGGAATATTAGGTTTTTCATATTTATTTCACGCGCTCAATTTTGCAACTTTGGGTAGGTAAATGGAACAAGAAATTTATACTGTCA
The DNA here is from genome assembly GCA_038406195.1 of Haplosyllis anthogorgicola. Classification (NCBI taxonomy): domain Eukaryota; kingdom Metazoa; phylum Annelida; class Polychaeta; order Phyllodocida; family Syllidae; genus Haplosyllis; species Haplosyllis anthogorgicola. The sequence goes on along the minus strand of JBCAUI010499118.1, from coordinate 12,744 downwards.
TTTGTAAAATAATGACTGGTCAGTGACTAATTTTACGTTCAGTACTAAATTTAGTCATTTTCAAGCTGCTATTTTAGCCATGAACTCTACTAAAACTAGTATAAATTCCTCTGCCTAATATGCCTAATCTACCAAATCTGCCTAAGCCGGAAAAACTAATCAGAAAACCATCCATGTAATGATTAAATAATATAAATGTAGAACACAGAAATACATAAATGAATCAATTAATGCACATGTCATAAAGAGAAATCTATGTAAATGCCTATTACAGGAACTGATGTTACTGTGTGCTCTGTGCATCCTGGATACATCTACGCGGGCATACCTCAGAATAGGATTCAAAACAATGAAGCGAAGACCTTGATGTTCTACCTTGTGGACTTACTTAAGTTGTGAGTCAACAAATTCATATCATACGTAAAAGTTTGTAATGGTTGTGAAAATAAGTGAAAATAAGTTTCGTTTATCACAGAAATAATAGTGGATCCTGCTGAATGGACAAGTCAAATGAAAGCAGAATTCTTGAAAGAGAACACCCTTTCCGATATTTCCAATTCTCAAGTTTATTACATAAGACGTCGCCATAAAATCTACATCAGCATCTTCTTTTCAGCTTATCCATAACTGCTGAACAAGGAGCGCAAACGAGTATTTTCTGCGCTGTCGATGAAAGTGTTCATTCTGGTAAATACTATGACAACTGTAAAGTGAAGGAACCGAACAAGCTGGCTCTGGATGTTGATCTGGCCAGAAGATTGTGGAATGTCACACTAGATGCTGTCAAAGATTATGTTAAACCTGGCAGTGAATGATGTAAATCAATGTTTCTAAATGTGACTGTTGAGAAGAAAAAAACCCCACAAAAATGACAGATGGGAAGGATTTTTAACTATGTTTCTGTTTGTATGTCTAAATTTATAGATATTGTAAAAAAAACATTTCTGTCACAAAAAACTACATTTTCAACCGATTTTCATCCTTGCAGTCAGGGATTTTGACTTTTTAGCCCAACATGAAAATACACTGAACAATTGTTCTTCAGTAAATTACTTCGGTCAGCTCCTGAAATTCCTATCAATCTGGAAATGTAGAGAACAAAAGAGAAAACATAAGAAATTCATGCTGTGTTTTTGATGTGTTAATGTTCTCAAATTGATAGGAATTTCTTCCTTTGTTGAAATGCATAAAAATTAGTTGAAGAGATCAGAGGTTGGGTCTGAAAGTCGAGCACTTAACAGTACACGGAATTTGTATCAGTTTCAAAACGTCTAGAACTAAAGACAGGACATAAGAATTTCACGCTGTGCTTTTGATGCGCCATTGTTCCCAAACTGATACAAATTCCGTATACTGAAATGGAACTCCAAAGAATACTTCAGGTCAAAGAAGGAAATTTTCCCTCATGGCTCTTCATTTTGCGAATAACAAACGTTTTTATTCTAATAAAAGAACTCTCTTGAAATTCTCTTTCTTGGTAACCGATCCAGAGTTGGATCGGGTGAAACACATTCCCTGGTCACTGAGGAGCCTGGCCAGGGCCCCGAAATAAGCAATCACCTGCTTGTACAGCACGTCAGCTACAGTGCGGGACATGTAGTCAGTCGTCTTGAATGCAAAGGTGAACTGGGTAAAGTGGTCAGTTAAGACCAACACCGGTATCGTCTTTGGTTGTTGGTTGAGTGCTACAGGGTGCTCGATGCTTGTGAAATCCACATGGAGTAGCTCCATGGGTGCAGTGGCATAGATTGGTATGAGTGGAGCTTTAACACTCCGAGCTTCGAATTTTATGCAATGTTGACAGCCTTTGATGGCCTTCCAGGCTTGCCTGGTCAGCCCGGGCCACCAGAATCTCTCTCTCAACAGGGACAATGTTTGTTCTTGCCCCTGGTGCCTGGCATCCTGGTGACATCCATCTATAACTTGCTGGCGATGGGCTTTTGGGACTATGAAGAGAGTGACCGGGTCGGCCTCCCTTTTTGGTGTGTAGCAGACATAGAGATACCCATTGAGATACCTCAGGTTGTCCTTTGTCGCACATAGGCCTGTCCCTCAGGCATCTTGGAATTGTCCCCCAAGGCTGTGGCCAGGGGTCCGACTTTGCCTCCCAACACCCATCTAACGACCTTATTCAACATCGGGTCATCCTTCTGGGCCTGCTGCCAGTCAACACATTCGATGGGCTGGTATTTTGCCATCCTGACCTTCATAGCCGATGTTTCATTGTCAACCCAGGTTTCTCGAGCTTCATCTTGAGGAGATGGCCAAGTTCCGAAACAAGCTTCCTCAGCTCACTGGAAGCAGGCCTGTACATGCTGGGTGACCAGGGGTGAGTCAACCTCAGCTCTTCCCGTGCTTCCCATCAGAGCTCCGTCAAGTACGGCTTTCACGTTGTCAACATCAAGGTTCATGACCTCAGCAGCTCCTTCATCACAGTGAGCCTCTCCTTGCACCTTTCAATATTCACCCAACTCTTGGTTGGTCATCTTGCTCTCACCCTCCAATCAGCTCAAGACATCAGCCACCACGTTCTTGGTTCCCTTCATGTATTCTAGTGAGAAGTTGTAGCTTGCCAAGGCTCTGACCCAACGATGCCCAGTGGCATTGAGGTTAGGGGTGGTCATCACATAGGTGAGTGGATTATTATCCATCTTCACCCAGAAAGGTACGTGCATCAGGTACTCCTTAAACTGCTTAGTCACCGCCCACAGCAAAGCTAGAAATTCGAGCTTGCTAGAGTGGTAGTTCTTTTCGGCGTCATGGAGTGTTTGGCTGGTGTAGGCCACTGGGTGCCACTTCCCTTCATCGTCCTGTTGCTGTAGGTTGGCTCCTAGGCCGATCTTTGATGCATCAGTGTGTAGCAGGAAGGGTCGATCAAATCGAGCAAGCTGCAACACAGGTTGGCTCACTAGAGCCCACTTGAGTTCCTTGAAGGCCTGCTTCACCCTCTGAGACAACTCTACGGGTTCCTTCTTCTTGGTTGCCCCTGGCCCATTCAGGTAGTCTGTCAGGGGCTTTGCCTTTTGCGAGAATCCTGGGATGAAATGTCAGTAATGACCAGCTAGGTTCGTGAATGATCTGATCTCGGTGTAATTGCTCAGTTCCTGTACCCTCTGGATAGCCTCGACATTGGACTCGCTAGGTCAGATGCCATCCTTGGAGATTTGATGTGCAAGGTAAACGATCTCTGTTTGGAAGAATTGGCACTTTGATGGCTTCAGGCCCAGGCCATGAAGTCAAAGTCACTCAAAGATCACCTGCAGTCAGTCTAGATGGTCTTCCATCATGGAGGAATAGATGATAATGTCGTCAAGGTAGATCAAGCAAAAATTCAAGTTCAGCTCACCCTATACATTCTGCATACATCGTTGGAAGGTCGCCGGAGTGTTACACAAACCAAATGGCATATGGCGGCATTCGAAAAAGCCTAGGTTGCCAACGGTGAAGGCCGTGTACTTTCGGGACCTGGGGGCCACAGGCACCTGCCAGAAGCCCGAAAGGAAGTCCACACATGAGAAGAAGGATGCTCCCTGAAGGTTGTCTAGGGTCTCCTGTATTCTCAGCAATGGATACGAGTCCTTCTTGGTTCGGTTATTCAGCTTCTGGAAATCAATGCAGAATCTCAGCCCACCATCCCTTTTGTGGACTAACACTATGGCGTTGCTCCAGGCACTATCGCTCGGCGCAATTGCACCAGCTTCCTGCATCACCTTCAAATGCTTGCGGACCTCGTCTATCATGTGGGGTGGCCCATTGATTCGGGATAATACCAATGAGCTGGCCTCAAGGATGAGGGTGACCTCGGATCCTGGTCCAAGACTGACCATATCCCGACATAAGAAACTCCCTGCCTGACCTGAAGGAGTATAGTAGCCTACTGCCCGTGAACACAACCTCGAAGCCCACACCAGTGCCCGGTGGCACTGTACTATACTGGGGGAGAGAGCCGTGGCTGGCAGACATGCAAGCTAGCCTGGACACCAGGCGAGTTGGGTACCAGAATCAAATTATTTTGAACCTTGGCACTGGTGAGTGCTCATGAGCCTCATACCTGTCTCCCATCCCCCAATGTCATGGAGAGCGTGTCTTCCCACGTCGTATGCACACCGTACCCCAAATATGGTTAAGCTTTTGTACATAGCTCTGTACCTAGTCACATAAAGTTCGGAAGCATTTACTTTAGCTGTTGTTATTCAATTATTCGATGTTATAAGAGTTAACTGTTTGTTCGAGTATCCAGACTCAACCCATGTGGAGTAATGAGCTAACACACGACCTTTTGTGAAAAGTAACTGTTTATTATAAAATGTAAAAGAGTACATGTAAAACTGGCTAAGCTAAGATCAGATCTTTGGTCTGAATAGTTGAATAAAAACATGTAAACACTGTGCGTATCAAAAACTAGTGGAGTCCTCGACTCTTGAATAAAATACCTTAAATCTACTACAAAAACGATCTACTAGAATACATGATCAAGTAAATGCGAGTACCGGTAGGTCAACTTATGGTCGACTTTACAGGAAAGTATAAAAATGAGGTGACTTATGGTCGCCCTCACAATGACTCTGAGGAGGGGCAACGTAAGGTCGCCAATGGTATCAAGTGAACATCAGTGGCTTATGGCTGCTTAAATAACAGTCTGAACAGTAAATGCAGGCTTAGGGTCTAAGAACACTTGTGGTGAATCTGAGTATAATGAAGGCTGGAAGTGGCAGATGATCCAATACTGAGGTGCTAGAGGGGACATAGTCACCCTACTGGGGGACATTGTCTCCCAAGAAGGTGACATAGTCAACCTCAAGGAGGGTGACATGGTCACCCTTAAGTGTCTGGAATGCATGATGGTTCCGGGTCAGTGTCAAGGACATTTGGATGATTGGCTTTGAAGTGATCCTTCAGGTTCTGTGGGCTCTGCCACGATGGCACAAGCAGTTTCCTGTTCTTCCCAATTGGCTTCTTGCTGCACTGACCACAGAGGAGCATGCACCTGTAGTGCTTGGCCAATATGTGGGTGATGAAAGTCTCGCTATTGGTGCTGATATACAAGCAATAGGGGCAAAATCTGCCTCAAGTACCGTGTGCTAGTCCCAGAAGAATGTGCCCATTAAGAGCTAAGGCACAGTGAGGAGGACACAGCAGTTGCTTGCCGCATGTGTCGGCCTGGCTAGTTACAATGTACGCAAAGTACTGGGTCGGGTATGGACCCAACTCGGCAGCCCTGTTAGTCATCTTCCCTGGTTTCACTGCTGCAGCAGTGACCTCGTTGGCAGGTGCCTTCGAGCTTCAGACCCACCTTGGCCAGTCCTCCCACACAAATGGTGTGGACAATGACCTGACCTTCTCTTTGTGTGCTTCCGTAAAGGTTTCGCATACCCTTGCATGTGACACCGAGGTGATGTTATGGTCCGACCAGTTCTTGTCATTCCTAAGCCTGTTGCATAGGATGGTGGAGACCTCCTGGCTTTCCAGTGCCCAAGCGCTGGTACAGGCAGCCCTGGCCATGACCTTGAACTCCTGCGTAGCAGTCGGATTGACTGTAGTGACTTTCTTTTTCTTCTTAGATCCTGTGCTTGTTGGTTTGGACTCCGTGTCCTTCACCTTCTTTTTCTTTTTCGTCTTCTTGTCTGTGGCGGTGTTGCTTTCATTGCTGTCCTCGGTAGGAGACCCGACATCATCATTGATGTCCTCTACATCAAATAGATTGAGAGCTGTGAGATTGACAGGCTCACGGACATCCTCCTCATTCGTTGGGGAACCCGGTCTCGACTTTTTGCTCAAACCTGGTGGGCTGGTGCTTGAGAAGCGACGTTTGGCAGGGCTTTGGTCTCAATCAGGCTGCTGCTGGCCACTTAGCTGAGCTCCCCCCCAGCCACCAAAGGCACCAGGTGTAGAGCTGCCAAAGGCACCAGGGGTAGAGCCGCCGAAACTGAATGGGGAGAAGCCGCCCAATCCACCAAAAGGTGAGAATGCATTTGGCATCTGGAAGGGAGTGGGTATGCCCAATAGGCTACCCGCTGTCACTTGTTTGGAAGGTGTGGGGTTGGATCATGGTATGTCGGCAACTGTGGTTGTGACTGCTACAGGAACCTGGTCGGCATCCTGGTCGGCATCCTCATCAACAACTTGCACATTGTCTTCATCATCTTTGATGTCCCGATCAGCATGCTGTCTCTGCTTGATGTTACACTGGGGAGCCACTGGCTCCCCAGCAAATATGATGGCTAGGTCGCGTCCAAAGATTAGCCTGTCTCCATGAGATTTGCGGACACCGGGCACAAGCCTAGTGGTACCCAGAGGATACAGGATGTTTGTTGGTAGTGGATGAAAGTCTAGCCTGCAGGCTATCAGGTCACTGGCAAGTTCGCCTACACAGTGATACTTGTGGGACAGGGTGAGTCCCCTCACCACCATGGACATGCGGTCCATCATGTCTTTGCTCGTGGCTTCCAGTGTCTCGATGTGAGCTTCCATGAACTCCTTCACTCGGGCGCTCAGGGCATCGTTTGTGGCCTTGCAACCAGCAAAATCCTTGTCGCCTATCAGTTGACATATCTCGCTCTCAGACATGTCTGGATTGCTAGCTAGCACATCTCTTATGTCAGAGATCATCTTTAGAGACTGCTCTTCGAAGACGGAATTTAGGTTGAATGTCATCTTCAAATCCTCGAGCCAGCAGGCCTGCATTTGAGCATCAAAGTTGAGGTGGACTCTGTAGCCCTCCACTAGTAGGTTGCCTTCATAGACAGACACGTACTGATCACCATCCTCACCCATGGCTGGTGCCTGGTAATGACATGTTTCCAACAAGTAACCGTTCCTGAGCCCCTGAGTATAGTTGGAATTGCAAACATCGTTCAATCTATCCATGTTGAGGGTCATGACATCCTCTGCCTTGTCCCTGACACTGATGTTCAACATGACATTACCCGTACTGCCTAAGTTCTTTGACTTGTCCAGGTGGTACAAGGTATAGACCGGCGTTTTGCTCACCATGACCAAAAGTTTGACATCATTCATCCTGTACTTGGCTTTGGGGTTGCCTCAGACATCAAAGGGGATTATCGCGTGCATATCCCGATTAATGTTCATCTCCTGACATATGAGCTGTACCAGAGGTAGGGGCGGGGTGATGTTCTGCCTGGCCAAAAGGGCTATCTCAAAGTCCAGCATCATAAAGTGAGCCAGGACAGGAAGTGCACTACCATTGTACTTGTTGACCGGCCATTGGCCAGCTCGTGTGTTCTTGTCGGTATGCACGAATACCCCGTGAGCTGGCATGCCATTCTTGTGGATTGTGTCTAGCTGTCTAAGTGCGTCAACTATCAGCCATCTGGTTTGCTGGCGGAAAACATGCACACACACCATGCCAAAAGCTAGTTTGTGGCGAGTTCGCTTCATGACTGGCTGAATAGCCATCAGAAGCAAGACAATGTGTGGGTCTTGGTCCCAGTCTGCCGGGGCATCTGCGTTGGAGTCCTGATAGTTGCTGAAGGTTCGTATGTCAATCAGCTCCTGCATGGACTCATATGACCACACCTCAAATGGAAGGGTCATCAGTAAGGGCAGCCCCAATTGCATTTCCCATAGTGGGATCGTTTCTGCTGTGGCCTTCCTCATGTCCTGTTGGAATGGCTCATTCATGACACAGGCTTGCAAGTGTGTTGCTTGTAGGGTCTGCATCTTCTGGTTGTAACTTAGATCGTCAAAGTTTGGCGGTGCTTGAGGCGGGTTTGCTCCCGAGCCTCCAGCAAGGTTGGCTTGGTTGCTGCCACCTCCTTCATCACCCATGAGTAGAAGTAAGTTTGCTGCAGTAGATTCTACTTCCCTGCGACCTGGAGTCAATGAGCCGTGGCTCATAGCCAGATCGAAATTGAAATGAGCTCGTGCAGACAGTGAAACTGACCAATCTGCAAAAATACATGTGCAAAATCAGAAATGCAACTCGTGAGCAGGTCAAATAAAGGTCAAATGGAGATCGTATTTTTGACCCGTTGGTTATTTTGTGTAGGTCGCACAACGGATTGTCATGGAACAAATATAGGTCATAGTTATGGCCACCCAAGTCAACCAAGTTGGGCAAGTAGCCAACCCGTAATATGTGTGTATGAGTAGAACCATGAACTAGGTGACCATGTTACTTGCATAACCACCAAAGATGGTGGGCACTTATCAGTGCCAATTCTAGCCAAAACAGACCTTTATGCAGAAGTTTGAACATGTTACAACTGTCTCCAGATTAAAAATCAAACATAGAGGTAGAAAACTACAAGAATTACTCACCGGCTTGCACTGCCTGTGCTCCTTGTTGACTCTTCAACCTCCAGCAGAAAATGGTGTCTCCACAAGGAAAACACTTAAAGTAACTCGAGCTTGACCTAGTGTGCATGTGCAGACAGCTTCTGGCCACTACACATGTGCGGGAAACCCAGTGCACATGTGTGGATGATATCATTGGGGCTATAAAAGTGCCGACCTTTGGCAAAACAGGCCATTAGGGTTGCAGCAGCTGAGGCAGTAACTTGCTCCCAACCCCAAGGCCAACCACCATGGCAAGGTCGAATCAAGAGGTTGCACAAGAGGAGCCTTTCCTGTAAGTCAAAATGACAAGGTAGATAGAAGGTCGTATACTCGAACAGGTCGAACATGACTTAACCCGAGTTCGACTATGGAAACTTACATCCGTACCTGAGTACTCTGGGGGAGAGGGTCACTGTGAGGTCACATGCATTGCAGAGTTCTTGAAGAGAGGTCGTATAAGGTCGCAACATGAGGTCGTAGATGTAATTGAGATCACACTGATGACTGCTTTTGTTTTTCAGCATAGTATACCTGGTGCTTAACCGAAGAACACATTGATCTGAATGTGTTAGGCAGTAAGAGCAGCTTTGTTGGTCATGAATACATTGCAGACAAGTTCATGGACTTGTGTAAAACAGTCATCAAGGCCGAGAGCCAACTCGTGCTGTTACATGACTTATTAACGTTTGGCGAGAATAGATGCTGGTATAACTATGCTCATTGGAAAGCCAGCTGAGCATTCGAAAGGAAGGGCATCCTTGCTGGGGACCCTCAATGACATCAGTGGAAAATGGAAATTTTTGATGACCACGCCCAGAATATGCGGCCTAAGAAACCACCTGCCCTAGCCGAGGTCTGGTGAGGTTGGCTTGCAGCCAACAACGATGACCATTGGCAGGTCCTCATCTGCCATGCTCTCACTGGCACTATTGTTGGGGAGACACAAGCCGGGTACTTAACTGACATGCCTAACATTGACCCAATGTATCTACTTTCCGCCGAGCAGAATCTATGAGGCCGAATGGAAGTTTGGGCTGAAGAGACTGCTAAACTGAGCAAGAGGATCAAGGAGGCTGGTGAGGAAGGGCCACTGGCCCACTCCCACCCGCAAAGCTTTCTCTCCTTCCCGAAAGGTGTCAACCCCACTGCGGAAGACCTTGAAGGCAATTATGGTCCTTACCTATCCAGAGACTGAGCTCCAACCTTCCATCCCAATGTTCTGTGACATATGTCTGCATCTCTGTCAAGTGAGGGGCTCCTGGCCTCCACTCAAGCAGATTCCAGTACCAGTGATGATGATACTACAACCGACGATATTCCCAGATATGAGCATGAGCTCATTTCCCGAGGAGTGGGTGAATTACTGACTTATCCAAAGTACAGTGAGCAATTCTCCACAATCCAGGACACTATGAGGCTGCTGATGGAGAAATTGCAGCAAATCCCAAAGAAGGACATCAACTCAGGTTCCCCAATCATAACAGTGACCAGAGATCTGCTTCTGCATCTGAGGAGGGAGTACGACCAGATCAACCTGACCCAACATTGGGAAACCTTCCAGTGCACAGTGGCCTCTCATCCTCAGAGCAGCCCGAGGTCGCACGGTCTGAGCCTGGCATCCTGCCTTGGCCCGGAACGTGTGACATCGGGTGTGCCATGTAAATCCAGTATCAAAGACAACTGGCAATCAACCATTAAGCCCGATTGTTGACGGGTATCCTACAAGGAAAAGCCCAAGATTGCCAGCAGTGTGCATGTACCTGCACATTCGGGTTTGGCTGCTACTGCTGACACCAGGCTGGCAGGTTCCAATTCAAGGCTGCTCCCGGCACCACCAACCTCTACCAGTAGAGCTGAGTTGACGGCGAACAACAGAGAGGATGAAACTGAGCCATCCGGATGTGCCTCCAAGGAACCAGTGCAGCCCGCACAACCTAAGGAAGGACCGAAGACCTTTTTTGAGTATACTGATGTTCAATACAAAGATAATCCTGACTTTGACAAGGAAACCCCAGCTCCTACCATGGTCAGCCGACCACGAAAGTACAGTGAGATCTCCTGAACTTTGAGACAGACTGACCTGGATTGAGCTCAACCTTCCCAATCAAGTCACCACTCTTCCAGTTGACACAGAGGGTGGTCCACCAGTTGCCACCAACCAATCACCGTTGTTGAATGAGGTGATTGCGATCCAGCACAATGGAGTCGGCGAGACCTGAGCAAACTTAGAAAGCCCACACAGAAGGCAATGAACTTGCCCAATCCCATGTCCAAACCTCTGGCTTACCTCAAGGCAACGACTACTTTCAGCCTAGAACACCTCAGCGATGAGAACAGCAAGGTATGGTTGAGGAACTTACAGTTCCTGCACCCCAGTAAACATCCTATTGTGGCCAAGTGTATGCAGTACACGTTCAACTTTTTCGAGTGGGCAAAGGTCGACCACGGGATGAGCAGGCTGTTTCACATCCCAGAGCCTAAGGCTCTGCAGATATGGCAATTTCTACCACCTCAATATTGTGACCCTGCTAGAGCAGAAGAGGTCACCCAAGACCAACCCAAGGACACCGCCCGGTGCAGGTTGTATGCATACAGAGGAGCACTCTTTTACCAAGCGACCATGGCAGGCATGTTTAGTTGCAGTGATTATGAGAAGTACCACTACCAGGAGAGGGATGTACCAAAGTCGGTGAAGGAACTGAAGCATTGCATAAAACACATCGAAGATCTGACATATTGAGGGATGTATGAATCCTTCCTAGACTGGAGAGAGAACATCAATGATCCCTGCCCGCTGGAGGGACAGTTGGCCCAGGTGTCCGACATTCAGTTTCAAGAGTTCCATGTGTGTGTGCCACCGAAGAAAATGAGAGGTCATGGGGAAACCCTCAGGGCGTATGCTGGGAGCGACCCACCCCCATGCCCAGGCAACACCTCAGGTAACTCAAACGATTCTACTGGAGATCGTAGACTGGGAAGGGATGACCATCCTACTGATGTGCATAGTGCTGACAATGTCACCCTAGAGACATTCGCAGACACAGAACCCGAACAGGGTGCCGTTGGAGGAGTTGAGACCGAGCAAGGTGCTGTGGGAGGAATCGATGAGGAACTACTCGGTTGAGGCTGCGAGCTCATTGATCCAACAGCGGCCATGTATGGTGCCCCAGGCAGCAGTCAAGGTGCTGAGAGTTCCCCCAAAGGGCTGACACCCATAGTCAATCGCTTCATAGACAATGAAATGCTAGCACAGGGTGATCCTTTTGGTGAGTATGGGGAGGACGCTACACAGATGGGTTTGATACCCGACCTGCCTATGGAATTGGCCCGGTTGGAGCCAACAGTGTGCAAGTTATCTTTAAAGAAGACTGTCAAAGTCCTGTTAAGGGACAAGATGTCGGACATCACACCGCGGTTTCCTCAGGACGTAGCTGCCATGGTGCAGGCAGTTGCTCTTCCACCTCCACCTGGAATAGGTGACACGTGGGCCCTTGGCCAACAGCCACCACCTACCATGGTCGCCGAGGTCGAACCCTCTGGCCTTTCCCAGACTGGAACCAAGTCAACCCACTCCGATTTTACCATACTCGACGACACGAGATCGATGCATTCCATGTCGGGACTGTCGATCGCCTCTCGCTCCACAGAAGCCAGTTTTGTCATCATTGGGTCCAGCGGACTTGCATCAACATTGATGCCCCAGTCACCATCTTATAAGAGAAAGCAAGAGAAGCAGAGCAACACTTCTAGCCCGGCAGTGAAACAGCTGAGTAGTGGGTCCTTAGACTCTCTCTCAGCTCAGCTCAACCAGTAACCCATTGTCCGACCCTTGGTCAGACTAGGACATCTGACCTGGGCCAGAAATGTGCGAACATCCACCGAAGTTGTCATACCTACCCAGACGAAGACAAGAATTAGTAAAGACAGTTCACTAGTCGCATTCCATTTTGTAGATCGTATTATTCGAGTATTGTTCTGTTAAAGTAGTATTCATGTAGGGTCTACTGACGATTTCATTAGTGGTCCTATGGACCTCACACTTTATTCAGGTAACTTACACGAGTATCCCCGTAAGTCAACTAAAGGTCGTAATCCACGTTAATTTATTGCTCAAATTATCGTTTTAATGTCGTTTTTAATGTCGCATCCAGATGTACCATGTACCGTGAATGTTACCAAATGAAATATTTATGGCTGATAATAAATGTTTGTTACTCTAATCATATAGTTAAAAAATAAACGTCCATCAGCTGACGTTCATAAACTTAACTTATTGCTTAAATAAATGTAACAAAATGCCTATAAATAAATGGAACTGCAATCCGGGAATCCAGTGCATTACCCATGGTGAATAGAGAATGATAATACAAGTAATTTTAATTATTACTTATTTTTATTACATTAATGTTACACTTATGGAGGATATAAAATAAATAAATAACAATA
>JBCAUI010499107.1:0-13468 GCA_038406195.1 Haplosyllis anthogorgicola | reverse complement strand
AGAATAAATAACAATGCGAATGATAACTAGTTTCGAAAGGTTACAGGTTGCAAATATTAAAATGGTTACAGAATGCAATTAGAGCAAAAAATTACTCGTGGTGTGAAAGCACCCAGGGGCCAGATGTACTTCCAGTGCCCAAATTACAAAGTTCACTTATCACTAAAAACAGAGATCAAATCTTGGCAACTGGGTGCTCCACAGGGTGTTCACTCCCTCCCTTCACCAGTGGCCTTCTTGTAGGCTGGCTCTACCATATTATCTTCATTCCCCCACTTACAGACAGAAGGGGAGTCAGGGTCCATCAACACAACAAAGCTCGACGTGGTTGATACTGTATCTTCTGATGCTGCCACATCAGTTGTTCCTTCTGGCATACCATGCTCATCATAGTCTAATTCCTCCTCTGTTGTTAGCACCCAAGATCTGGTTAATCCGGGAGGGGGTGTGGTCAGCTCTGTGGAGCCCCTGATTAATGACACAGCCTCTGCCGTGGTGTGGTGAGCCACTGCAGATCCTGACAGGAGAGGAGCAGTGCTCACCAATATCTTCTCGGTCATGGATGCAGTTGCCTGGCTAACTAGCTCAGTGGCTTTTTGATGCACATCGAACTGGCTCAGTCCCACACTGGACTGGGGTGCAGTGATAGGCTCCAGTGGACAGGTGACAGCCACTGTAATTGTGCAATCAGGGGTAACTGAACATGTGGCAGTCTCCGCTGGGGTGAATCCTTCAAGGAGGCCCAAAGATATGTCTCAGAAAGCATTTGTCCTAGGTCAGGCCCTGCCTGTGGGGTCTGACGCCATCATGTCTGGTACCACCTTCATTGCTCCCAAGGGAGGGGTGGGCATGTGGTCTGTGAACACTAAGTCATAGGTGGCAAATGGGGATTCCTGCCCCTTGTACATTTCTTTCATTAGCCTTTGTTCCAACATAATCTCTCTACAACCAGGCTGATGGTTGGGTTTGGGAATCTCTTCCCAGCTGGGCCAAGGGTCAGGTTGGGGAAATGATTCAAATGTCAAATCCCACCCTCTAACTCTGCATGGTATGGGCTTGTCTGCCTCATTTCAGGGCTTGAATGATGGGGCAGCATCCAACCACTTCATCTTCATCTTGATTATCTCACCCTGACCCCAAGGAGTGTGTGTGCAGCATGGCTGCAGCATTGCCAAAGATTGACCCGAACAAGTCCGTCAATACTGAATTCATTTCACCAATAGGCAAGCGGTCGGGGTCATGGGGATGACCATAACGTCTATTGGTGCACCTCTCAATCACCTCCACCAGGTTTAGTGACACCAGTGGGTGCAGTCAACTCTGAAAGACAACCACAGAGTCTGGCAGGTATTCCTGTCTTCCAGTGCAGGAGTATTTGTCTAAGTTGCAGGTGCCAGCACTCTGCAGAGTACAAGAGTGCAGCCGCATAAGCAGTCATCCAGTCGTGGACTCATAGTCAAAAGTCTTCTGGGGGTGACCCGATCCCATAGGATGTGGGTGGTAGAAAGTCCAGGACCCAGAGGTGAGGTGGCTCCGGGATGTACAATGGCATATTCACATCATGATGGTGAAATGCCATGATGTACATGTCCCATGTAATCTCCGCCCAGGCTGCCAGAGAATAGTACTGTGTCAGAGCCAAGGGCTTGAGATCAGCTGCCCAGGAGGGTGCTGGCAAATCACAGTAACCCCCGCTCCCTACATATCTTCTGATGAAGTCTAGAGGCCAAGTGCATGGGTTTGGGAGGCCTCCCAGGCATACACCTTTCCCGTCTGATTCTGTACCAGTTCCCATGCCTCTATGGGAGGATGGTCTCCTTCTTGAATGGTCTCTCTGCCATTGCCCCAGATCATGATCCTCTCGATGACTCTCTCTTCCACTCCTGGGTCTCTCACCACTTTTCCCAGCTCATGCTTCATCAGTCCCTTGGGCGGTGGCTGGGCAAGGATCGATGTCATCTTTCATGAGGGTTTTAGGCAGAGTAACGACACTTTTGAGTGCCTGCTGTGAACTTTGGAATTTGACCTTTTGACTGTCTCTCTTGGGAGACATTCACTCCCACCTGACCACCAAGGAATTGGCAGGTCTTTCGGGTGGTTGGGTTGTAAAAGTACTCTTCCCTTCCACATGGCGGTCCCTCTCTCAGTATTCGTGATGGAGAAAAGCATGCATCTCCTGGCAGGTGTGTGGAATTCCATCTGTGGCATGGACCTGGTCAGCTCCCATGGCCAGGATTGCCCACATGATTGAGTGGAGGGCATCCCTCACCACCGCCGGGGCTGGTGAATACCCTTCGTACTTCAGTAGTCAGTCCACATTACTGACAATGTCACGTGGAAGGGCCTGGAGTTCTTCGTCGGTTAGGTCTGGCACTCGAAGCTCTATTTTTTGGGTGTCACCTGCCCCAAGCAGGGCAGTCACCTCACTGGAATCCCATACAGTCTGCAGGAGGTTGGGATGAACCAGCAGTTCCCTACCTATTGCCATGTATCCAGGGGTGACGTCCTCTGGTCCGTCTGATGGATCGTCCCCATTTAGAAATCCATAAAACCCTTTCGTAGGCTCCTTAGTCAGCTTGGCCTCCTTTGCCCAAGCATCCAGTTTGCCTCTTAACCTCTCCTCCGCAATGAGCAGGCTGATCACATTCAGTGGGGTCTTCCCTTGAGGTATGTTGGTCACATAGCCGGCTCTCAAGTTCCCGGCCAGGACCTGGGTGTAGAAGAATTGTACCACCACATGGCGAGTGTCATCAGTGTCTGCCGCCATCCACTCTTTCCAGAATCTGGCCATTGCAGGTGGCAATTTCAATCACTCCCACACATAACATTCAAAAATCTCAGATTTCTTCTGCGCCTTCGTGGTTCTGAATGCTATCATCATTCGCTTCCTCTTGTCATGTTTGGTGTCAGCCGACACCTCCTCGTGGACTATACCATGTGCCTTGTTATATGCAAAGCAATTTTCTGCAAATCGTAGGGCGTCTGCCAATATAATAGATGCCACCGTGTGTGCAGACTGCAACTGTATATGGGAAATCGATGATGACATGGTTAAAAGCAGATGTGAATCCCTCCAGAGGAAGAAGAAGTTAGATCCCCTGAAGGCGAACGAAGTCACAACTAATGAAATGAAGTTGGCATTCTGACAGGCACACATCAAGTGGGTCTGCAAGTTCGACACCATTGCGGATGATGAGTGGCCCTCCTGGGTAAACTTTATGGGAAAGGCCAAAGTGCTCGACTGGATCAAAGCCTGCACCCGGGCCTACAACCGTGATTACGGCACCCTGTGTGAGGAGGCATACCTGGTTAATTCTCCACATGAGGCAACCACCTCCAAGATACTTGGAAAGCTGCATGCATCAGATGCCATCAGAGGGCAAATGTATGAGGAGAGCAAAGCGAGCAAGAACACAAAGTTCTTCCAGTGCCCTTACTGCGGGGCAGTCAAAACGAATTCCCATGCATATCTCAGTTATGTCATTGGAGGCCACTACAGGTGCTGCTTCATCTGTGCCCATTGCAAGCAATGAAAGATGTCAGATGAGGACAAGTCTGATGCTAAGTTGGCTCCCTTATGGAGGGACACTTCGAGTGTTACCAAGCATTTCAAGACATTCCACAATTACACCGACAAACTTCACACCGAGTACCCGACTCCTCACTGTCTCAAATCAAAGTAACTCAGTTTTGGATGCAACCTCAACAGCCATACAGCTGTTACACATAGTGTACCAATTTGATGAGTTCCAGTATTCCAGATTCTCGACTGTCGTCCCTTGTGGATCTTCCACTCTGCGAACCGTTTTGTATTACAGTTCTCTATATTTCTAGGTTTCTAGCTTTAAAGTTGCATGTTCCTTGTATTGTTACTTCAAGACTTTTTAACAATACTTTCAGTCTTTGTAGTCAGCCGAAATTCTCTCGCTCTGCTGTACTTTACAAATGTTCGACCACACCGTGTAGTCAAATGACCCATAAAATAAATACAAGTAGCAACCGTTCTCAACAAACATTGAATGAATACAACTGTGCAATAAATACATGTAGCAACAATTCTCAACAAACATAGTACAAATATGAATGTGCGATAAATACAGGTATAATTGCAACATAATTGCAACGTAAAATACAAGTAACAAATAACGAACATGAAAAATTCAATCGATTTGGGTCCGTAGACCATCAGAGTCAGTTCATTAACCAACAGCTCCATATGAGCCTTGGGGGTATGCGTTAAGGTGGCTCACATAGTTGGTTGCAACTGCCTCCTTGTTTCACACTGGTGCCAACAAGTTTCAAAGTTGGTACCCCCTCTTTGGGTGGCACCTCACCGTGTCAACCGCAATGCATGGTGCGATTGCACTCTGGTGGGCAGTCCTTCCCCCACAAAGTTTTGGTGCCACCTGGCACCATGTTTAAGCTAAAGTCATCCACCTTTTTGGGTTTGTGCACTCACCCCATATCCATCTCAGGGATTACGTCTTGCAGATGTGTTTGGGTCTGGTTGCAACTGGATCCCCCATGTCTGGATGACCAGCTCTTCTGTTGCAGTCCTGACTTATGGGAATGAATGATTGAAGTCCTCAGTCAATATCTCCATCAGCCATACCCTCCAAGATACTCCCGGAAACTTGTCGACCAGTCGACCTGGGGGTTGGGTCTGTGGAAATTGGTTCCATCTTGTACATGAATGCTCCAACTCATGTCCATGATCCATCTTGGCTCCTGCCAAGAGTCCACACCCAAGGTGCTGTGCTAAGGGTCCCAGGAGCCAGGGCATCCCCACTTTTCTCATGTGGCTTCTCTGTCTCATCGGATAGATTGGTCACCTCGGGGTTGTCGACCACAACAACTGTGCTGCAGACAGCAGTGCTCCCACTGAGTGGAATAGCATCACTCTTCCCTTTGGGTGAAGGAAACAGAAGTCAGTTACAGTGAGCTGTCTTTACGTTGTCAGTGACGTCTTTGATGTGGTATGCGGGGATGCTGTCTGCAAGTTGGCTATCCACCACATATAGGGTATCACCCCACCTGTCCTCTATCTTCCATTTTCTGGTGTAAGTGTCCATCCACAGTAAGACCACATCGCCGGGTCTTAGTATGGCAGCTCCATTTTTCCTGTCATACAACCGTTTCTGTCGCTCAGCCTCTGTGGCTTGAGTTGCTTGTGCTTCTGCAAAGCTGGCACACAAATGCTCTTGCAGAGTGGTGACATACTCCAGGACATGCCTGGGCTCCATATTCCCCACAACAGTGGGGAAATAGAAGTCCAGTGGGAGTCTGGGCCTATGGCCAAACATTAAGAAGAAGGGACTAAACTTGGTTATTTCTGAGCGGGCCACATTGTACGCTTGCACTTCCTCAGCCAAGTGGTCAGCCCAATCCAGCTTCTTCTCAGAGTCCAGTTTTCCCAGCATCCGCATCAACATCTGGTGCATCCTTTCCACCTGCCCATTCATCTGGGCATGATATGGGCTGGTTCGACACTGCTGTACTCCCAGCTTGTGACACAGCTCAGTCATGATGGTGCTCGTAAAACATGTACCCTGGTCACTCAAGAGCTGAACAGGGGAGCTGAACGGTGAAATTATGAACTTGTATAACACCTCAGCTATGGTCCGAGCCTTTTGGTCCTTCATTGTGAAGGCTAGCACGAAGCACATGAAATGGTCTGTGAAGACCAATACATTTACAACCTTAGGTTGTTCATTGAGTGGCACTGGCTGCTCAATACTGGTGAAGTCTACATGTAGCAGCTCCATCAGAGCTGTGGCAATGATTGGGTTTAGCGGCCTCAAACTTCTGGCATCAGTGGCATCCCTTGACCACCTCTTTCATATGGCTTGACATCCCTGGCCACCAGAAGTGCTTGTGCAAGAGGGACAAAGTGTGATTGCGACCCTGGTGACCGGCATCTTGGTGGCACCCATCGATAGCTTGCTGGCGGTGGTGTTGTGGGATGAAAAAGAACATCCAGGGCTCAGTGGCCCCCTTGGGTCACTGGAACAGGTACAAGCACCCACTTTTGAGGGTGAAGTTGGCTCTCTGTCAGTTGTAAGTTTGACCCTCATAAGTCTTAGCATCTAGCCCCAAGGTTTGAGCTAGGGTGTTGGGTCAGTCATTCTGAACCCATTCCCTTACCTTGTGCAGTACGGCATCCTCCCTCTGTGCCTCGACCCAATCAGTCAACTCTATAGGGCAGAATTTGGCCATGTGTGCCCTGGGAACCAGAGGTTGCACAGCCTCATCCATCTCCGATTGGGAGTTTGTGCCCATTTCCCTTTATGACTTGGCCTCAACAAGGGCACAGGCCTCTGCTCTATCTGCTGCCCCTATTCTTGCTCCATTCAGGATGCTTTTCACCCCATCAAAGTCAATAACCACTCTTTCAGTCACCTCCTCGGGTGATGCCTCAGCCTCCATCTCTTGGGGGGTCAATCGATCCCCTTCTTCAAGTCAGCTGAGGGCATCCACCATGGGGTTGTTCCTACCCTTTACTCCAGGGAGAAATTGTAGCTTGCTTGAGCTCCTACCCATCAGTGTCCTGTAGCATCCAGGTTTTGGGTGGTCATCACATACATCAATGGGTTGCTGTCAGTTTTGACCATGAATGGTGTGTGCAGGAGGTACTCCTTAAAGTGTTTAGTGACAGAACATAGGAGTGCTAGAAACTCGAGCTTACTCGAGTGATAGTTCTTTTCATGCTTATGGAGCATGTAGCTCCCATATGCCACTGGGTGGAGCTTTCCTTGTTCGTCCTCCTGTTGAAGGGTGGCTCCCAAGCCGATACTGGAGGCATCCATGTGTAAGACAAATGCATGATCCAGCCATGCCAATTTGAGTACTGGTTCAGACACCAGCACATCCTTCAGCTTCTGGAAGGCCTCCTTGGCCTTCTGGGACAGCACAATCCTCTCCTTCTTTTTGTTGGCTCCCTCACCAGAAAGGTAATCTGTTAAGGGGTGAGCAATCTTGGAAAAGCCACATATAAATTGCCTGTAATGTCCTGCCAGGTTTGTGAACAAACGAATTGCAGTGTAGGTTTTGGGCTCCCTCACCTCTCGGATTGCCTTCACATTTTCCTGGCTGGGTCGAATGCCATCACAGGATATGTGGCAGGCCACATAGATTATCTCAGTCTGGAAGAACCTGAACTTCAAGGGTTTCAGGCACAACCCGTACTCTCCTAGGCATTCGAACACAGCCTGTAACTGTGTGAGGTGCTCGGCCTCCGTATCTGAATAGTTGATCACATCATCTAAGTAGATGAGGCAATAGGTCAGGTTCAACTCTCCCAGCACATTCTGCATGCATCTTTGAAAGGTGGCCGGCACATTGCAGAGCCCAAAGGGCATCCACCGACACTCAAAGAATCCCAAGTTACCCACTGTGAAGGCAGTGTACTTCTGGGATCTGGGGCTCATAGGTATCTGCCAGAATCCTGACAGGAAGTCAATGCTTGAGTAATGCTGGGTTCCCACCAAGCTTTCCAGTGTTTCTTGAATATGGGGCAGGGGTACGAGTGAGTCTTTCCTGGTGCAGTCATTCAATCTTCAGAAGTCAATGCAAAGTGAAGACCAGCATCTTTCTTCTGCACCAGGACCACAGCATTACTCCAGGAGCTATCACTCGGACTGATCGCCCCTGCCTCTTGCATGACCTTCAGGTGCTCCCACACTTCCTCCACCATGTGAGGGGGTATCCTTTGAAACTGCTCCTTGATGGGGGTTTCATCATCCACGTGAATCTTGTGTTATGCGGCTGTAGTGCACCCCAACTCAATCGAGTTGAGGGCAAAAATGTCATGGAACTCCCTCAGCAAGGCCTTCACCTTTGTTCTTAACTTCTTGGGCCAGGCAGCCAGTCCCAACAGATCTAATGTCTCGAGGACTTTGCCCTTTCTTTCCTCCTCAGGCAACCCTGAACTTTTTGCTGCTAGCTTGACCCCTAGCTCCTTGTTGAGCTGGGCAATAGTTCCTGGCATGATGTAGGTGGTCGGCACCTCATTGGCTGCAGCCACCATGGCCAACAGTGTGTCTGCCTTGATGGTCTGGGGGACTGCTGTCCTGTTCTCCAGGATCACTCTGACCTGTTGGGAATTCTTTCACAGAAACTGAAAGGAGGCCCAGAGTTTAACTCTGGGCGGCAAGTGTCCCTGGTCTGCGGGCAGCTTGGTAGTGACCACCCACAGCCTACCCTTGGAAACCTTGCAGTTGACCTTTCCCCTCACTGCCATGCATCCAAAAGGGGGTAAAAGGACATCTGCGTGGTTCCATACCATTTCCTCATATTCAGTAGGGTCCTTCTTCATCTCAGCCAATTTGTCATCTGTCGGTTCATCCAACTCATCCGGGTCATCCAACATCTGTGCTGCATGTTGCAGTGGCATCTTCCCTTCCTGGCAGTTGGCCAGCGCTCTCCACACCAGGACACGCCGTGTCCGTAGCAGAGTAGCTACTCGGGCGTTGGCCCACGGTATGGCCAGTTTATCAATCTCACTTTCCCGGATGACTTGGACAACTCTATCTAATGTGGGGCTCCCCAGAAGGATGGGGACTTGTCAAGCAAACTCAGTATCATTCCTGAGGATGAGCTACACCGTGTCCTCATCATATCCTGCCACCCCATCCACCTGTATCCGGATGACAACATAGTCAGTGACGTCAAAGTTTGCCCCCCCCCATGCCCCTCATTGAAGACTCCCCTGGGCCCAATAGGTCAGATAATGGGTACACCGTCAGGCCACGGGATGCTACATAGCCTGGTGTAATTAGGTTGATGGTGGCCCCATGTTGAGCACTGCGAAACAGGGTTCACCAGCAATTCAGACTCTCCCAATGTTGTCTGGACCCATCCACTGTCCTATAGCCTCTTCATTAATGTAGGGAGTCTCACCCCAGTGCCGCTTCAGTTTTGGCCCAGGGTCCCTGCCGGAGTGTCGACTGGCCTGGGGGCACTCTGTTTCGGTGGGACCCACGCTCCCTTGTTTGGGCCCCGAGCCCCATTTAAATAGGTTTTCCGGGCTCCTGTTTTCTCTGGACAATCTTGGATCAGGTGGTCAGGCGACTGGCAGTTGAAACAACGCCTCCGCTTTTCTTCGTACTGATCCATGGCCTTAGCCATACTGGCATTGATGCCATTCACCCCACCCTCATCATCAGTTTCACTCCCCCCTCAGAGTGGGTGTTGCTCTTGGAGGGTGCAGGTGCAGGTGCAGGGGCCACCATAGCATGGCGCCCCCAGGCATACAGGTGCCAATCACCTCGATTCCTATCACTGATTTGGTGATACCCAGGGTCCAGTTGCTGGCGGGTTGTTTGCTCCTCCCAGCTTAGCTCTGCGCTTAACAGGAACTCAGGAACTCATCATAGGTGTAGTCACCCAGACTGTGCTGGAGGTAGGAGAGGGCATTCTGAAGTTCAATCTTTAGTCCGCCGTACAACCGATCCTTCAACATCTGCCCGACATCTTCTTCAGAGACCTTGTCAGGGTGTCCCTCTCAGATCACGGATAGTTGGTCCGAAAGGCACGCTGAGAACATCAACACGGTCTCCCGACTCCCTTGGCGCATTGCATACAGGTCCCTGATCAATGAGTTGTAATGGGCGGAGACCTTAAACTTGGTGTCTAGACAGGCAAGCACATCTTGGGTTGTCCGGCAATTCCTTAGGTCAGACATGCTGGGTATCTTCATCACAGCTCCAAATATCTGGGAGCAAACCACCATATCATCGAACCCCGCATCCAGGTATGCCTGGACTGACTCTCCAAATGAGGTAAGCCTCTATGCTACAATCTTCTGACAGGGCCTCTAGCTTAACTTTCCCAGTCCGATGTCTACTTCTGCTTTGTTCCCAGTGCCATTGGCACCCAGACCATCTGCTAGCACTGGAGGTGGCAGACCTTCCCAACTTGCTGTCATCCCCACCCCTATTGGGTGAGGGAGAAGGGCTAGGGGGTGGCCATCTTCCTCAACATTGGCCACTCCCTCCTGACTTGCAGGGTCACTGCATGGGCTCCCCTTCTTTGGGTCCATCTGGGGCCACTGCTCAGGACCATCATGCTGTGGAGGGGACCTTACGAGGTTGACCAGGCCTCCCTCCCATGACAGCAGGTGCTCGATCTAACTCCTCTAACCATAGGGTGACCATGTCTGGAGCATCTACCCCCATGAGGATATCTTCCTCCTCTGACCCAGGGTTATCCTGGGCAGGGTTTGCTGAGGCTGACCCTCTCTGCCTCCAATGGGAGGCATGCTTAACTGCTTCAGCTTCAGCCACTCTCACCTGGTTGGCTCTCCACCTCTGCTCAGCTTGGTTGCAGGCCTCAGCCAGGGCATGAGCAACCTGTTGTCTGGCAGCCATTACTGGGATCCAGATGACATTCAGGGACATGGTATGCCTTATCCATTGTCAGTACCCAGTGCTTAGCTGAGCCACTAACTGGGCAGCATTGTCAGGTTCCAACCCCTCTCCCTGTATTCGCCACCCAAAGAATAGAATGGCCATCCAGTCATCCAAGAACACCACTTCAGTAACCTCTGGGATCTCCACCCTCAGTAGGTCAGCCACAACCTCTGCATTCCACAAATGCTGGATGGTTGGACAAAAATCTCCACCCCTAATGACCTTGGACAAGATCATCCTGAGAGTGAAGCATTCCCTGTCAAGAGGAAATGCAATCATTGGTCCATCCTCCCATGTGTGGTGCATCGGCACTCAGCCGGTACCCTCATGGGCTGCTGCTGGGGCCTCAGGGGTCCCCACCCTCTGGGATGTCGCCTTTGCTGGCCCAGTAGATTTCAGCAGGGGTGGGGTGTGTACCTCCACCACTGTAGCTTCTATTTCATCTGTAGTCCTCCCGGTGGTCTCATCACCAGGAGGGGGATGGTCGTCCCTGAGTACGTCCACAGGAGTCCCATCCGGGTTCATCATTGCAATGATGCTGCCATACCTTCCTCAATTACGTTGGGTTTATCAAGGGTGCTAAGGCCTGGAAGGAAAGTCACACTAATCTACATCTCCTGACACTGCCAATCACTGGGACGAGTCAACTCCCAATGTAGCCACCTATGGGAGCTGGTCACCACCAATGATATGAACACCTCTAGGATGTCAGGTCCTGACCATGTTCAGCATTGCAGCACTTATGATGCAGGTTGCAGGCTGCGGTGCTTCTACATCCACTGAGTCAGCCGCCCTTTTGAGATGATCACCCCAAGTGTGGGCGGAGTACTAACCCAGATTACGTTTGATCCTAAACTGGTGCCCACCCAGGGATGCCAAGTTTCTGTGGTGGGAGTCTCCCCCTCTCAAAGGAGACACGCACTTAAATACATTTTTTGGGGTCGGTTGATATGACGTCACGACTGTGACATCACCAACGGAGCCTTTGGAATGTGACGTAGCATTCGAAAGAACACTCTGGGTGACATCACCACTGAGACGCATGTGCATGAATGATGTGCTTTTAAGAGAGTGAGTCACCCCCCCCCCCCCCCCCCCCACACGGGGCAGTCGACCCTATAGAAAGTAAATGACACCGACCGCCTGTCGCGAAATTGCGTTCGACGATCGGTTCGGGAGGCTAGTTTTACTGGACCGTGACATATAGTATTTTGTAATAGAACATGTCTGTTTAAATAATTTCACTTATATATTTTTTGAGATACGTGCAATTTTTCATATTTGTTAATTTTTTTAATTGTTTATTGCTGAAAACCATACATATTTCTTTCATTAAAAGTATTCAACAATTAAACAATTATTTTACAAAGTTTCTAAACTGTTTTACACACATTGACATTAAATTTAGGTAAATTTAATGGACATAAAAATATAGTGGATTGGTTATATCTTTGCATGGAACATTTTTAATGAAAGAAATATGTATAGTTTTTCAGCAATAAACAATAAAAGAATTAACAAATATGAAAAATTGCTGATATCTAAAAAATAAAGTGAAATTACTTTAACAAAAGTATTCTATTGCAAGATATCTCCAAATTACTCCTCTGCCTATCGCGCATGAGGATCAATAATCCCAGCAAAGCTGAGGTTTTATTGCTGAGTTTTATGATACCAATGTAATAACTGTCACTTGATCAATGTGTGTAACGTTTTTATTTATTTATATCAATTATTAATCCCAAAAATACCTGGTAATGCAAATGTCAATACTTCCCTTGCTGAAAATTTTTATTCTTTTCACTTTCGCTTAATTTGACAGATGAATTAAAAGAACTTTTAGCGGAGGGTGAAATTTCTATTATTTTGAAACAATAGCGCATCAAAAGAACAGCGTGAAATTCTTTCGTTCTCTCCTTTGTTCTCGTCGTTTCCAAAATGAAAGGAATTATCTTTAGTAAATTATTAATTTTACATTAAAAATCAAATGCTTTGGTATTTTTGGAACATTATTTCCATGTAGTTAGCTGGAGTCGTGTGTCATCCATCGTTGATGTAAGTTTCAGATCAATTGAAAGATTTCTATTTTTTTCTACTCAAGTGCAACACTTTTGATGGTCTCTTTTGTAAAAGTGCGTGTACACGACAAATGTGTCAACAACTAGATAAACCAACATATCCGAAGGAATAGTGCACTCGATTTTTTGTGAAGAAAGTGTCGCGATGATCCAGCTATTTTATTGTTTACAAACAAACAAACTAGAAAGATGTTTCCGCATTAAAACGTGACAGAGTTGGTTTTTCTTAATTCGGATCCCACATAATTGTCTAATGTATTTATTTAATTCGTCTTATTCGTCAATTTTCAGCAAACGTACTAACATAAGTGCATATAGTAATTGTAATGAATGAACTTTTTCATATTTCAATTTAGACGAATTAGGAGACTTAGACGAATCAGACCAATTGTGTAGATTAAATGAATTGGACAAATTCAAATTGCATTACTTGGAAGGGACTTTATTTGAAAAATTATTATCAGATCTGTCAAATCTAAAGAAAATCAACTCATAAAATGTAATGCAAATTCATTTTATTTTGTTCATATATATTCAAGGATTTTCGAAATTCCTTAACTAATTGGTCAAACTGGACAAGTTAGTAACCTTCCATGAATATGTAAGTTTCCACCATAATTAGATCATTTAAAACTTTATTATTCATTTTGAAATCAGCAAATTCATATTAATGAAACATAATTTCCCTTATATTTGTTTTGTTTTCATGAACTTATAGTGTTAATATACTTATTTCAGAAAAGTTACTAACAAGTGTACTTAGTATATAAATGAATTTCGAAATACCTCGATTGTGTCCTCTTGACCAAAACAGGGTAAATTTACATATCAACAAACTGAAAAATTTTCCTGTTTTCCATTAATGATATAGTATGATAAATAACTGGAAGTTGTGTCATTACATAATATTTATTTAATTTTGATTAAGACAGAGTGCGAATTAAAAACATCTCTACTGTGTCGATATTCTTTTTGTATATA
>JBCAUI010499096.1:0-13468 GCA_038406195.1 Haplosyllis anthogorgicola | reverse complement strand
TATAGTAACAGTCGTTCTGCGGATTAATTAATTAAATACATGTACACTACTGATACCACTGTTTTGCGATTGATAACTACCCTTTTTACTTGCAGTTTTAATTTTATTACTGTGCTATAAATTACTACTAAAGAATATGTATTTACCTGAGGCAACTATAAATAGATAATGATGTGCTCCCTTTGACTAGTAAATTCCTTCTGAGATGCCGCACACGTGCGATCTCTTTTATGTGATTTGGAGGTTGTGTAAATGTCATTTACATTGTACGTTATGACATCACTTCTGTCGGCCACTAGTTGGCGCCATGTGGCGGGAACTCAACAACCCAACATTACTGCTATTGATACCGATGCTCTTATTGAAATCATTACAAATAAATCAAAAGGAGTTGTTTCATTACCTGGATTTTTATTGAATGAACGTTGATTGAATGGTTAACGATTAATGAAAAAGATTTATGTCATGTCATTTATGTCAGATTTATGTCATGCTTTTATTTCAGAGTGAAGGTATGAATGGGGTAAGTGTAATGAATACATGTATTATTAGATGATTGTCTCTATTTTTAGGGTGATCATCAGGTGATGGATGTCCTGAGATTCATTATGGTAGAAACAGGGAGGAAAGGTTCTGAGAAGAAAGTTGTAAAGGAATTGCAAGTCATGGAATTGTTAGATGTGGAGGCTGACAAGAAATTGACGGCAGAGAAAACACTTCTTCCATAATGTACATGTTTTTCAGGAAAGGCAAATTTGATATAGCTGAGGTTTCAGCTGATAATTGTGTCATTCACCTTTGTGCAGCAACTGTACTTAATGCAATATTAGGGTACATAGCAGTTTACTACATATTCCATGTGGGATATGCACCTGAGCATGAATCATTAATGTATTTCATGCAGTATGCTTTTCTTGGTATTAAGAAACTTCTGCCAAAAGTTTCTGTACTTGTCACAAAATTGTGTTATAAGTATGATGCTGCAATTAAGGAAGTGAAGGAATCTAAAAGGAAAAAGAAGTTGTGTGTTTAATGTTAATGTTCGTGAAATAAGTGCAGGAATCTAAAAGGAAAAAGAAGTTGTGTGTTTAATGTTAATGTTCGTGAAATAAGTGCATGTACATAACCTGTATATTGTGCAGATATGTATTCATTTTTTCAATTGTTTGGATTCATGTATGTGTTAATCAGTTATGATGATATGTTCCTGTATAAACCAGATTTTAAACTAAGGTAAAATGTTGTTTAAATACAGTAAATGTCCTTTTAGTGTGCTAAGAGTTAATTTTACTAGTGGGTCTTATCTAAAAAAATACTTCGGAGGAAAAAAGCCAAATGTCAAGTTTCAAAGTCTTGTAATTGCTTAATGGGGTTTAAGTGTGATGCATTTTAGAAGAGGGGTATTGGTGATTAAATACATTTTGTACTTTCAACTTCATTTGTTTGACAAAAAGTATACTTTTACTGGAATCAAATATAGGCAAGAACAATTTTCTCAACATGTCACTTTAGACTGAAGAGTTATATGAGTTTGGATCGGGTCAAGTCTGAAGGTACCGTTTGCTAAATTTTTCACGCATCTGCTGGAAAAACGGGGTGTGCTATATAAAAAACATGCCACTAAAACAACATTTACGGTATTTCGAATTTTGACCTTCACATATTAATTATTGTCTTGAAAGATATGTTAAACAATGGATGCAAATGTATGCATAAATATTTAGCATTTAGGATGTGTTAGAATTTTATACTTGTATATTTACATGTTTTTTGTGTCAATTTAATGTAAATCATAGATGAAAAAATTGATATGTATACATATGCATGCATGCATGGTATATACATAAAGTTATATGTAGTGGAATTTTAGAATTTCTTAGAATTTTGAAGTGTTTTTACATGTTTTTGTCAAAAAATGTAAGTGTTTCACAAATGTTACCCATGTATTTGCAAAACATTTTCATAATCACAATCGTTTAATAAACACGACAATTGTAAATGCTTGTTTTTCCGTTTCACTAAACGTTAGTCTAACGTTACAAAAACATTACAAAAACTGTACGCTTATATCCGTTTTTTAAACGCGTTAAATTCATGACAGTGATGCATAATGTCAACAGCTCATTTCAAGTAAACGTATTGCATGTATCTAACGTTTTCAGGCTGAAGGTAAAAGTCAAAGAAACTAAAAACGCTGATTTTGTATTAGTTTGTAACTAAATAACAAATTCGTGGAAATTTCTTAATTGTGGCGTAGTTAAAAGGGATTTGAAGGTGTCCACTGGGCAGAGGTAAAATGAAAGCAAACATAGAAAAAAGTTGTGTCGTGGTGTATTCCTGCTTTTCACGGG
Organism: Haplosyllis anthogorgicola; assembly: GCA_038406195.1. Lineage (NCBI taxonomy): Eukaryota > Metazoa > Annelida > Polychaeta > Phyllodocida > Syllidae > Haplosyllis > Haplosyllis anthogorgicola. The sequence goes on along the minus strand of JBCAUI010499096.1, from coordinate 11,117 downwards.
ACTGCACTTGTAATTGCACTTGGTAATAAAATACTAAAGAAAAATAAAACCTGTGAGATCGTCTTGTATGAAATTAGACACAGAACACATCGTGTCGAACTATTGGAAGTCTTAGGCAATAGATAGAAACACCGTCAGTTTTGAAAACCTCAATAAGGAGGCCTCTCAACTGAAAGGGCAATGGAAGATCTGCAGCCAATTAGTCATGCAACTCAATACCTCCTCGAGGTTAGTGGCACTGTCGTCTTTTCAGCTCATCACAATTCCTCTGTCTGAAGTTGTCTGCCCAGTAAGTGAAATATAATGGTCGTCATTACAAAGTTACAGAATCGAACGAATTATACTGGACAATTTGATAATAGCATGATTTTGATCTAGAGGGCGTCTCGGGTCGGATTTCTATTTTCGTGCAGTTTTCGCTGAATGGGCGAATGTAGGGTGGCTACCCCTGCACGGGCCTGTCGCCCCATGTATGTGAAATCCTAGATACGCCAGTGGGTATCATTACAGACTTTATCGGATAGAAAACAACAGAATTTGTTCGCGTCAATAAAAAATCACTAGGAGCTAGTGTGCTCAACTGAAACAGAAGCTTATAATGATGCAGACGTTTTAAACGAGACAACTGAAAGTAAAAGCTGTCACGAAAAGAAGAAAAAAATACCTCTAATAGAGAAATAGCATTTTTGTGGTATAAATTTCTGCGGGTCTGCTCATAATGAAACACTTGATGTGAAAAACAAATCATCTGTATGAATTTTATGTTGATAATGAAACTGATTTAACGCAAGAAAAAGTGACAGCTATTAGCATAATCGAGTTTGCACATTTCACTACGAATCTACTCGAAGTAAGTTAATTTCAAAGTGTTATTCCAATCCCTTTAAATTGCGACAGTTGTAATCACATGCATTATTTATGACTTCAAGTTACCTATACCAACTGTTAAGTTTAGAAAGAAATGTTATGATCAGTCATAGAATTGGAAAACGACACAGGAACAACTTTATTTTGCAAATATATCTGTTCCTTCATAGGTTAGTACAGTTGAAACAAAAGTTGTTTGAAACAAAGCGGAGCAATCATGTACTACAGACAAATTTACTTAATCATGATTTTGAGTACGGAGTCTTTGGCTTCACAAAAGTTAACTTTATAAGAAAAAAGCTTGGCGATTAGCCTTTAGTAAATCTTACCAACGGTATAATTCCCAAAGTCGGCATTAAAAAAGGCTTTTAATGCATAGTAAATCAGTACCATAGGCGATGCATCATTGTAAGTATGATGTATTACAGGGAGGTGATTTTGTCTCTTAGGTAATCTTAACAAACAGATACAGCTTCTCTTAATTGTTTAAAGTAGATTGCAATTTACCTTGATATAAGCTTCTAATCAGAATTCCAGTGTCTTGGAGCAGTTACCTGACACGTTTCCCGTGGAGAAAAGAAATAGACCAGATGTAAACAACCAAAATAGTAAATACGTTGGGACAAATATAAGTCAGCTATTGAACAAATGCAAAAAACGTCTCTTAGAGCATCAGTAAATATGTGTATAGATGCTAGTCATTTGTATGGTTTTCAATCAGTTGTCTTTGCATATGCTCATATTCCAGATTGAAAGGACATCTGTCTGCTTTACGCAGAGAGCCAATCGCTATTGTTCAAAAACGAGAACTGTGGATACTTAAAGTCACGACAAAGGGCTTGAATAATAAAAGCTGGGCTTGCATAAAGACATATGGATATGGTATCTTCCTACAATCTTCAAACATTAGGTTTCGGTACATAACTTTTTACGGCAAAACCATGAAATTGAAATGTGAAACGTGTAAAACTTATTTCATCTCTGGAACCACCGACAATAAAAACAAATCTCATTTGATTTCAAGAAGAGTTTTAAGAGTTGCCATATTTGCTTAATCTAAATCTTACTGTGTGTCACATATGAACATGCCACTGTACATAGTTGTTGACTAAAGATTTTAGTTCTATTGATCGTTCTTGATCTCATGTCAATACGATATGTATAAAGTAGCGACGTCCCAGTGCATTTTATGAGCTTTACACAAGTGAAAATAATAAACTTCATGGTGGTCCATCAACATTGAATTCGAAACAACCTTCTTCAATTGACGTTAATACAACCGTTTCATTAGCACCGAAATTCATATGATTAGAGTATCGGTGAGTGTAAGGCTCATTTTGCAATCAACACCCGGTCTTACGCAGAACTTATCTTACTCCCATGCAGTGACTCGATCGTGCCAGATTTAATGCGAATTTCTTGTTATGACGAGAACGGCATAATTTTATATTCCACTCATAAAGCAAGACTGATTAATTAAACAAACACAGCAACGAATCCTTTGGAACTTTTGATTGATAGTTCTAATCTCTTGTGGTATTGTGCCAAACTTGTCAAGGAATGGAAGAATATTTCTGCGCTTTAGCTGGACAGATCAATCTGTTACATTCCTTTTACGGATTTCCCGAAATGACATAAATGGATCAAAACAAACTGTATTAAAAAGGCTAAATGGCGTGTAGGATATCACTCTCGTCTCGTTACTTCCACATACCCATATAAGTTTTATTTGCATTGCATTTGCTGCAATGAACAAATTATTGACAAACTTGTCCATATCTTGTGATAACCAACTGACATAGTTTCCAGAGACAAGATTATTTTGTAATTATAAATCACAAGCATCAAAATTTATTTACCATGATTTATTGCGAACAAACGCAAGTGAGTACACAAAATATCCCAGACTTCATTGATTATCCCTAGCTTGATGTTTCTAAGAATATTGATCAAGTAGAAAGTCCACATATTAATAACTTGGTTCACCGATTAAGATAAACATCAGACAGATAATTCTTTATATTTGCACAGTGATTTATCATAGATGTTCGTGTGCAGGAGAATATTTATGGAGCAGGAAATGTTTGGTCTTCAAATTAGTGGAACAATTCGTTGGACCTACAATAATCACAGCGGATTATTTTACACTACAGTTTTTATTTTGCAACTGGAGAAACAATAATTTCGTAAAAAATGGTTGTTCTCTTTTCAACATGGTCATTAATGATAAAATTAGTGTGGAGTAACTGCTATTCTTGTAAGGAATGTGGTCTGGTTTTCAGGATAGTATTCATTTATGTTTACTCATATGCAGTTTGAGATGTTCACTGCTCTTAGACTTGTCAATACATCACGTAATTGGAATAGTTTCGGATGTTGTTTTCCAAGCTTTAATTGGGTATCAACTTAAACACTTGACCACAGTTTTGTGTCACTTGCAGAAAAACGAGCAATATAATTGTCATGCTTGAACGTGGCAGTTTTCGAGGAATAAAGATGATCCTTTCCTGTGAAAAGTAGTAGAATTATTGCGTTTCATTATAGACAGTGGACACGACAGCTATCATCTACAGAAGTGAACGTATAGGATGTTAAATGGCGCAAACAACTGAGAAAATTTGACAAAAATGATTTAGGACCGAGGTCCATTTGTGGCACCTTTTGGGTGTCCTGCCCAGGGGTTTCAAAACTAGCGAGGCTCTGTTGCTTCCATGCTTACTCCTTTGATTGTTAGTGGCGATTTGTGCTCAATTGGAGCGTAAACTGTATGTGGGTGTTAGCAGGCAACCGTGCTTCTCACGATTTTCCAAGCATCTTTAGTGAAGAGTAGAATGCAAGAAATCTACGGATGTGGTAAATAATAAACTTAGATTTATTATTTTGAAGTGTCGACGAGATCAAAAGACAAGTAAAGGTCACAAAAAGAATAAACCTCATATGATCTCCCTTCGTCAGTAGTTTAGAAATCAGGTTGATCTATGACATCTTGACATTCAAATCACCACAGCCATTTACTTCATCTGTCAATTTTCTGCTTAATTACCCATGAAAAAGAAAAAAATTTCCCGCAGAAATGAAAGTTGACATATTTATGGATTTGAGTGTGATTTATTCGACAAGGAAATTTATGGAAATGTTAGGAAATATTTTAGTTATTTTTGGAATCTGTACCTCACTTAATTTCCGTTCTCTCAGACCGCATATGGTCAGGTATTCAAAGGCAAGGGAAGTAATCGAAATCAAGCCACACAAACAAAAACAACTTAGAACAATAAACTTTCTTGAAATTTAACCGAACACGCCAAAAAGTTACTCACGTATGTATCATTATGATTATGCATGATTCCATCTAGAAAAAGTCAACAAAGTAAACAAATCTTAACAATGAAATATCTTATTTGACACTAATTGTTACTGATGCTTTAAATCCTTTTTCTATTTAAAGTTATTAGGTTTTTTTCAGAAAAGTAGGCCTAGCGCAGTTGAGATTCTTTAAATAGTTTCTTTAAACATCAAAATCTCACAAATTTATAAAAGAAATAGTCCTTGACAAGTTTTTGCTGGTAATTACAGAAAAGAGAACATCAGAAGACATTCTCATCATTGAAATTAAACATTTATAAAATGAAAGAAGGGGCTTTACAACATGTGGAACCTTGTACAAAAAAAAACCCGCCTTAGGTCCTTTAAGGCCAGATGCCAAAATCAGGCTCGCGGATTCTTTCCTAACTCCCTTGACATATGAATGATTTATCGTATGTTCGTGTGGAGAAGCTATCGGCCATTGGCATGAGAACAAGCCACCAGTTCTTGATATCTTTGCATCCTTAGACAGTCAAATGCCTAATTGCAGCTTCTATGAGCAAAATTTTCCTACAAGAGTTATAATAAATGACTTTGTGAATGAATTCAGGATAGAATACAAAAATACTAGTGAATGGTGTAATAACATTTCCATCTTTTTGTAGAACAGTCAAAATCCAAATGTTGTTTCTTTAAATAAAACACCATCGGATTAAAACCGAAAAATGCAAAGGGCAATGGGATAGCTTTCTGTCACTGTCACAACATACTGAATGAAACATTTCTAAGGACAATCAGTCGTCATACAATCAGCCCATGAAGGATTTATGACCGACGCAGTGAACATATTGACAATGTCCTCGCTTTATTTATCTAATGATAATGAAAATAATTTGACCATTGTTCTTCAGTCACGGAGTAGACAGATTTCAGAGAAAGAGGTCACATTTTCATCTTCCATTAGTGGGAGTTCTGTCATTTACTGACATAGCAATCTTTCGAGAGAGAAAGAACCTAATCCATAATCGTATGACAATATGAGTATTTCTCCAAACTACCGATAATTTTTATAGGGTTCTGTGTAGAAGTGGACAAGTAACTAGACAAACATTGTACACAAAATACTGTCAACATCTGGACCTTATTTAATGTAAAATATTTAAATAAAATATTGTTATTATTTTATTCCTGTATGGATTTTTAAAAGTCAGGGACTTTTTGAATCATCTGTGGTAGATCAATCCCACATTGCACTGAAGAAGTGGTGAGCAGGCACGAATAGTAGTCTGGTCCATTATAAAAAGATAATTGAATATGAATTAAAAATACGATGACTACCTGAAGCTTTACATTTTAAATCATTTTGTGAAATGCGGCATAATGTAATTCGGCCGATGTATTGTCTGGAGTAAGCTTGACATGGTTAGTTACGATGCATGATCTCAAACGTAAAACGGAGTTAAAACAACTTTATCCACTCCACTTGCGCATTTATTGCATGTAAACATTTGCCTTTCTTGAACTTATGAAATCTGAGCGTCACAAAAACCAGGACCACCCGCAAACATTCCATGAAATCCATTACAGTTAACTTGGATAAGCTTGTGTGCACGCAATTCAAATAATAAATTTTAGATTTGATAATTTGAGGACTGATATATTAATTATCTCTTGTGTTAATTAGCGCTTGGTGCAACAAAGAGGGGAGCGTGATTTAGATAAAAATTACCTTGGGCGATGGTGATCCAAATGTTGGCAATTTAGGTGATTCACCTGACTGCACTTGGTGACGCTTACTGATTGAATGTTCGTTATCACAGGGTAATAAAACAAAATTGACTCGTTCCAAATTAGTGATCACCGCAGTGATTTTATGCGTAAATTTGGTTATGGAAATTAGCTGTTGCTTCCCCAGTTTACTCTTCGGTTTGCTCACTGTCAGTTAGTTTACGTAAGAAGAACCATTTCAGTTAGTTTTACATTCTTTGACTGCGTGATGAATCTTAATAAAACCCTTTTTACCTCTTCAGCTCTCTTCCAGTTTTTCCTGTGTTCGGCTTCTTGAAATACTAGATCTTGCTAATTTCAAAACTATTGGAGACCGCAAAATAAAATATATTTGAACCGATTCAGAATGGTTGTCGAAGATCACAAAATAGGTATTTTGCAATGTTCCAGTTATTGACACAACTTGTATAATATTTGAAGTAGATTACTTAAAATGTGCCATTTGTCGAACCGGTCCTCATTATCGCCAAAGTTTAAAGGTAATTCCTAAATTAGTATGCAGTTATGTTTTGGGGAAAGCATAACTGTTTCTGAAAGGGAGTTTCTTCCTATTGAATGAATATTGCTTGCAATTAGTTATTTTTTATAATAATTGTGACATGTACATACATTTTATTTCGTCTGTTTAATTCGTGTACCTTTTACTGCACTTAATATCCACTCACCCAACGACTGACTGTTGCTTCTATGAAAAGATGACTGTATGAAACAGAATCGTTTCTAGTTTCTAAATTCAATGTATTTCATTGATTGGCAGTAAAAAAGCAAATACTCATTGAATTCCCAGCCAGAACAGTAAAGTGGGTAAGCAATTTGTGTGGATTGATTGCCTTTATTTCAGAACTGTTCGTTTTATTTAGGTGTTTGCAAATGAAAAGCGAAACGCTTCTCTTTATAAACATGTATTCAGAATTATTACATGAAAACTTCAAAGAAAACGTCTCTTCAAGTGTTAATGTCTAATAAATTATCAAAAGAATTCATGCAGTGAAATGAATTGAATTACGAAGTTAGACGTTATGATGCTCACGGGAATCATTTATATTTCAAGTCTCTTTGATCAAGAGTGTTTCCTGTAGTCTGGCATTCCTTTAAAGTAACTGTCCATATGTTTTGTTCCTGTTTGCAAATTTGAGAAACTTAAATATCGTAATTGAAAACAACTACAGGATTATTGCGACGTCGTTTAGCCTTTAGTAGAGAAGATTTGTCACCAACTCCAAATACAGTATGTGTCACTTCATAACTTCTTAAATACTATGTAAAATTATCCTATTGTCACGAACATTTCACTTTCTTGAAACTTCTATATCTTTGGACCATGTCTCCAAAATGATCAAGTGGATTAACCATTCGTAAACCCTATTGGAATATGTTGATGCCGAAGACAGACGGACTGAAAAAAATCACTCGTTGAAGTTGAGTTTCATGGGTGTGTCAAGCAGAATCTGTTTGGGGAACTTGGAAGAACTTGTGTAAGCAATGTCACCGTCCTGCTCAACTTTAATTTTACGGGTTTTTACTTTTATTACGTAACCTATTTCAAGTCAAGTCTTTTTTCAAGCCTAGGCTGTAGTCATTAGCTGTTTCGTCCATTCAAGTTATTTGCTTCCACAGAAGCAGATTAAAATTGGAATAGGGTTTTTTGACAGAACATGTTGCATGCATATTGTCTTTATGGCCAGTAACTAAAGCGACAATGTTTGAAGGCAACAATGTTGTTTCATTTGATTTCTCTTTGTAAGTGTGAGGCTGACTCAAACTTGACAAATTGCAAATGTCACTTAATATGTTAGCATCTGGCGGAAAAGCATTCCCCGTGAAACTTGTTGCCAAGCAGTCCTTGAGGCCTTAGATTGTTACAATTTTTTTGAGTGTTTATAGGCCACAGTGTAGACCGTATAATTAATTTAAAACAAAAATGTCCTGTGAGGAGAACTTCTTTAAGAATTTAGTCAAAATTTAAGTTGCAAAGGAGTGAAAAAACAGTCTGAACATGAAATGGTTTATATTTAAAATCCAGCATTAAATAATTCATGTCCGCAACAGATCCTTCTGGAGTCTCCACGTTTTGACATACAAAACATTATTTGAAGCTATGTCGGAAGTAAGTGCTAAAATATTCAAGACTCTGTATTTACCTATAGTCGTGCTTACCTTGATCTATACTGACCACTTCTTGTTAACTGGTGCCGAAGAACTGAGACATCAATTAATAAAACACTACAAGGTCGATTACTTGTTTTAGCCATATTAATTAGTAAATTTGGAATGATGAAATTTTTTTTTATTTCAGTCTCAATGAAACAGAAGGTAACAGCGTAAAAAGGCTAGACTAATAATTATTAAATCATGCATAGTTACACACAGAGAGAATTTACAAAACACTGTGTAAAGAAATGAAGCTCATTTTCTATCAGCTGCCTTATTAGAATGAGATACCGTGAAGCCTTATTCACACTTAAGAAAAATAGTTTGTAACTTTACTCGGAACAGCACTTCGAAGGACACTTAAATTCCTCCACAACATGGGACCACTTTCTTATTTTTATGCCGACGATGTGTAGTTTTATGGTGTAAATGTCCTTAAATTGCACACGAAAGGGCACCGACAGGAATATGTTATTAATCTCAATTGCAAATTAATCCTAAAGCATCATATGGAGGAAACAAGGTCTTTCCTGACAAATGTTTGTTTCTTTCTTGGAACAGGCTCATTTAACATGCCACAAATGCCAGGTGACGACGGGTCGTATATTCCCTCAAAGGTGACATCAGTTACATGCACCGACAACTTGTTGTGTCCACATATTACCAACACATCACAATGCCTGTAGTCAGTGTCAAAATGCTGTTCTCTCCCTTTGCAACCTCTTCTTAAATGTCATGGTTCAATGTCCATCAGGTTCAACTTTAATTCCACATGGGACGAAGGAACAAGTTTGTATAAGCTGATCTTCCTGATGCTTTCTACTTCAATATAAAATTCAGCATGTACAACCATTGCATCGCATGAAGTTAAATTTAAACTTTGTGGAGGATGCAATTAAATGATTGATTGCTCTGGAGAGGATTTAAGCTTGAATGACATTATAATTACCAAAGGTGAACTGCAATCTACTTCAAACAATCAAGGAAAGCTGTAACTGTTGGTTTGGATTACCTGGGAGACAGGTAACATGTTTGTAATTCATTATGCTGATACTTCATCAATTTAAACATTGATTTATGCATTGAAGGCTTTAGTGCTAAGTTTACGATTCGTTTCCTTGTCTTTAAGCTTCTTTTGCAGTTTTTGTATCAAAATAAAATGTTACTGCCCAACAAGTCTACTCCACTGATACAAGTCCAGTATGATTTCCTTGAAATAGCACAAGAAAATAAGATTACAACACAGCTCAAATGCCGAGTGAAAATCTACACACGGTTTGTGTAGTGATGCCTTTCTGCATGTTATTTCATATGGACGTTATCTCAAAGCGAGAGAATATCCATTGTCGCACAGTGTTTGGTAACACAAAAACTGTCTTTCCTTAAAGTTCTTTAAGTAAGTATCTTAAAAGTGATAAATTCTAGAACTTAAGGAAAGAATCAATACAGATAATAAATATAATGCCATCTTGTCTACTCTTTACTTGAACATTGACAGTCTAATCACTGAACTCATTTGCGTATGCTGTCAACTTTCTACTTAATTACTCTCGTAAAGGAGATAATGTCAGAAATGAATGAAGGCTGTCTTATTTATTGCCTCAAAGCTTTATGCTTCTCATATGTTATTCCTATAAATTAAACCCAAGGCTTGGTAATTACTAAATTGTAGTAATCCATTTTGAGGCTACAGTGTCACGAAGACTTGCAGTTGCTATTTGTAGGACCTTTACAGTTGCGTCTCACCTTTAAATGACAAAATATGTACTTTGGGTACACATTTTCTGTTACACATGAAGACGAACGAATAGGAATCTGTCTCGTTCCATAACCCAGCTAAGAACAAGCCATGATATACAAGGTGTTTAAACTGAGATTCTAGATCACAAAAAACTTTTTGAATGTGTTTTTTCTCTACAAACGTTCATCTTAGATGATTTTGATCACCAGTCTCCGACCAACAAACTGTACACCGAACTCAGGGGACATGTTCCCTTCTCAAACTGAAACCTCTGTACGGAGTAGTGCGTACAAACTCCTTCCGCGCTATGGTTGAAATGACAAAAATGGTCGAAGCAGTTCTCGCCGAGAGATGTCAATGACAACTGACCATTCTGCTGAGCCATTGGTTATTTCAATTTCACATTTATGGATGCAAATATTTATATTTAAACCTTTTAGAAATGGAACTCTAGTTGACAAAATACATCGTACGTAGATAATTGAGACAAAACTGTTTAGATTTACAGTTAAAAGGAAATTGTATAGTGCCCTAGGTCTCCAGAGAAGCTAAATGTACAAGTCGAGTAACATAAGGTCACTGGAGGCAGAACAGCATCTTGGTACAATTGATAGAAAAAACATCAAGCGCAATTATTGGCTTGGTTCAAACCAAAATCTCTACAGGAAGGAGGCTGTGTCCAGGGACTTGAACCATCAATCAATTTTTGGAAGAAATAAGAAAGGCAACTAGTGTAGCTAAATGTTAAATGAAACGCATACATCCACTACTGTTTCGAGTAAAATGTACTTTCCTTTGCGAGTAATTTTATATATTTCCTGGCTTCTAAATTTGAACCTTCAATTTGTTTAAAACTTTTGTTCATTCTAATGTAACTCAATGATATTGTTTCCATTCTGTAGCAAACGTTACGGATTGGAAACAACGGCGTAAATGCATTACGTTCATTTTTAAGTGTTTTGATGAACAGCTAATTACTCTACAGGGCGTTCTAGACATGCAAAATACTGTCATAAACGTAACTTGAGTCAGACATTATATTACTTAGAATTTCTAAAAAAAAACATAGCAGACAGTTTGCTATGACGTAAAACAGAAGACAATATCAAGCAGAGCAAATACAGGAGGCATAATCAAGCGCAGCTGATCATCGAGCTGCGTTACTGAAAAATCAGCTCTTTTGACCTGCATCAGCCAATAATTCAAGTGCACCTCAACTGGGTTCCCTTCCCACCTAATTTGAAGATTAAAAACTTTTGTCATTCTC
>JBCAUI010499085.1:0-13473 GCA_038406195.1 Haplosyllis anthogorgicola | reverse complement strand
TGCATCATAATTGAACAGGGCCTTTGCTGCATTGCTCCTTGGATGCTAATCTATTCCCCTACAAAGTTTCAGAACTCCATTTCTGAACTCCATTTTCCAGCAAAAAATCAAGAAAAAGTATCATATTTTGGAAACCACTAATCATAGAGACTTGGAACCACCACCATTAGATTCGACATGCCCCAAAACCTAATTGAGAGGACTTTCAAGCCTTTTTTGGCACTTTTTTCCAGTCAAAATTAACATTTTCTGTTTTAGCCAGTTACAATTTTACATAGTTTGGGTCAAAATCCAAAGTTGGATTTGAAGTGACACGTTTGGGTCAAAATGGCCCATAGTTGTATTTGAAGTGACGCATTTGGGTTGAAACGGTCCAAAGTTGGATTTGAAGTGATGCGTTTGGGTCGAAACAGCACATAGTTGAATTTGAAGTGATGTGTTTGGGTCAAAATGGTCCATAGTTGGATTTGAAGTGACGCATTTGGGTTGAAACGGCAGATAGTTGGATTTGAATTTACGTGTTTGGGTTAAAGTGGCCCATAGTTGGATTTGAAGTGACGCATTTGAGTTGAAACGGTCCAAAGTTGGATTTGAAGTGATGCGTTTGGGTTGAAACAGCACATAGTTGAATTTGAAATGATGCATTTGGGTCAAAATGGCCTATAGTTGGATTTGAAGTGACGCGTTTGGGTCAAAACGGCCAATAGTTGGATTTGAAGTGACTCGTTTGGGGCAAAATGGCCAATAGTTGGATGAGATGTCACTTGTGAGGATGGAACCCCCCCCCACCACTACTTTGAGATGGTGACAGGAAAAGTGCATAATTTTGATGTTGGAAAGGCTGTAGGTATGGGCCCCCCCCCCCCCAGGTGAGGATTAGGTGTTGGGGGATGAGGTGTGGGGATGGACCCCCCCCCCCCCAAGTGAGGATCAGGTGTTGGGGATGAGGTGTGGGGATGGACCCCCCTCCTCCCCCCGTCAGGAACGTGACACTTTCGCCTCTTAAATTTGTTAGTAGTATGATAATAAATGTATATCATACAGTAGAACTCCTCTTGAAAGGTCACCCTAAATTTACATTCAAACTGCCCGTTTAACTGGAGTGCCCTCTCAAGTGGATACATGTAATACTACATAAAATAAAGCTAACTTGAAGGTAAATTGCCCGTAAAGCTGGAGTGCCCTTTCATGTGGATGACCGTTCAAAAGGCGTCTTACTGCATTTACGTCAATTTGTCCATAAATACTTTTGTAAATTTTTTTTGCAAATGTGCGTCTGAGCATCTACAGGCAATGAGTACAAGTCCTGTGCCTCTTTATGTGCACGTATACATACATACATCTTTTGCTAGACCGTTGACTTGTTATCTGTACAAAAGTCATAATATTTCTCTCAAATCCAATTACATTTGGAAAGTATCCAGATACCTTTTGAGAATTCATTTTTGCAAATCTGTCTTCTTTGCAAATTGCAATCAACATGTGAAAATCATACAAGAAAATGGTAAGATAGGGCAAATTTGCCGAAAGGAATGTCACAAATGTGTAAACGATACTTTGCTATCGGGTGGATCAAGCTTTTTGATAATTTTGTTGACAAAGACGATTTTAACTCCAAGGACCACCAAAACATATGGATACAGACGTATTAGTATCTGACTGCTCAAATTTAAATGACACAGAACAAGTGACATTGTAAGCTATATTTCGATTGTGTTAGGGAAATAGGTTAGTTAACATGACCAGGGATAACTGTGCCAGCTCTAAACATTTACATATTCGTGCCTGTTTTAACACTTCCTGTACAAGTTTAATCTCGTTTGTATAAAGTTTATCTAAAACTGTAAAAGTGGGAAGCTGGTGGCATACGGTTCACCCTGACCATTACTGTATACTAATATTTTTGTACCCAATATAAACTGAGCAAGTGTTAGTCATACACTATTGGCAGTTACACCATATTCTACAATTGACTTTCGTATTGGAACAGTGTACATGGATACGAGAAAATTATGAGATCGTTTCAATTCATTTACACGTACAATTATGAATTACTGTTTTAACAAGTGCATATCTTATGCGACAAAGATAATAGCAAAGCAGGTATAAACAAGTACATCAAAATGCTGAATACAATTATCACAATTATCGAAATTAATATTTACAATTTCCTTCATGTTAACAACTACGCCACCTGGTGTTACAAATTTTCATAGCTCTTCTCCTTAAGATATAGCAATGTGATTTCATACAATCTCATTTCGTTCAAATTACTGGCTTTTATATTCATGAAAAAATTACCTATGCAACATAATCATAGTTTCCACGCACTTCTGCACTGCAACTTAATTATCACATGTTAAAGATATTAATAGACCTTGTGTAGTAAGTTAAAAAAATTCTATCGGATTAGTAATAAAATTGTCAGTTACGGTTACGGATAAATACTGTAAATCTATGGCTCTTTTCGAACCACACCGGGGCAAATTACGTAAATAATTCAAATAATTCACCATTAAGTTGTATATCTAAATAGACGTTTAATTCACCAATAAATGCGTTTTAAACTGTTAAACGCCTGGGTGTACATATGCAAAGACAGCTTCGTAGGGTTTGTCTCATTTACAGATTTCACCGGTGAATCAACTGAGGTGAAAGCCTGCGCAGACCAAGTGTGAAATGAATGATCACTTTGTCTTCTTTGTCACTTATTTACACATTGCTGAAAATACAACTAAGCAACAGTTTGTTTAGCACTCATCAGGTCACCCGAGAAAAATCTGTTAAAAAGTTATCAATGTAGGCAATTTTATGTTTTTGAACAAAGTCTCCAAAAATGTAACTCAATCCGATCAAACGAATCAATTGATCAGGTGCAACTTTTGTCTTTGTAGAAATCGATTCAACAAACGATACTGCAAAATGAATCTTGAGGATTATATTACGGGAGAAACGGGAAAGTATACGGGCATACACATCGTGCTACGTTACCAAAGTTTTTCTCATGGTCCGTTTAAATACATAAACCCGTTTAATATACATAAACCTCATCTCACTTCATTTAAAGTTTCCACAAAATTTAAACTGTTAATTTTCTGTTAGTTAATATAATGGGAGCTAAAGTCCCCTGTATTTCAAGAAGACAATGTTCACAACCCTATTCATTAAGTTGGCTTTATGATTTCTCAGGAGAAGTTACGGACGAGAAATATAAAAAATATTATACCTTGTTTCCAATGTATATGTGTATGCTCTAAGTTTACCATCAGAAATCTACTTGACGTTTATTTGAAATATATAACTGCTAACACATTTCTAAAATATTTTCATGACAAACAGTACAAACGGTGGGTTACATGTCAAAACAAACAAATATCACTTGGTTATATGCACATATGTCGCCTTATATATCTTATGTGTAGATATGTACAAGTATAACACATTACCAAAATATGCCATCGTCCTTTAAACGAGTAACTAAAATATCCAAACACTGATATGATTATTTGTGTTTTACTCAAAACAGTGTTCCCTGGAATCCCTCTCGTGCGAATTTTACTAACCATGGCAACCAAGTATACAGATCAGTTGCCATGATGAAAAACTACGTGGAGCTCTTAACTTGTTTAGATTCACTGGAGATCGAATTGTTATTTACCTGTTTGGCTACACACGTTTTCTGAGGTTTCTTTATGGCTTTAGTATCAACATTTCCATTGGCAACACTTGGGATTTTTTCAATTGCATTGATATCTATGTGCTGTTCGGCATTATTCATTTTCAGTGGCAGATCTGGTGGAGGAACACAACAGCACCACTCGCCACCATCTTCTGTCAAGTACTCTACCGAATCCAGGAAGGCTTTACCACTGAAACCACCCACAGCGAAGAGGCGCTTCTCAACGACGGCTACTCCAACGTTTGCTCTGGGAATGCTCATCACCGGACCAAAGCTCCACATTTGTGTGACAGGATCATAAATTTCCACTGTGGCGAGCGATGCAGTACCATCACTGCCTCCGACCACATACAACTTGTCTGTAACAGGAACAAACGTTTATCAAATCTGACCCAATGGTACAATGAATAATGAAAACCGATACACACTGCGCTCAGTATTCTACTAATTTTCATCAAAGGAATAACACATTTACTCTCTTGGAAAACGAATGCAATTAGCCAGTTTCATTTTAAACTACAAGAGTTTCATATTATTTCCGGTAAATAAAGCTTAAATATTTTCACAAACTTTTGAACACAGCAACACCAGCTCCACGCCTTGCTGTTGCCATAGGTGTCAGGTAACTCCATTTATTTTCCAATGGATCATATGCCTCAACGGTGCTCAGACACTGCCAAGAGTCACCTCCACCAACAGCTACCAGTTTACCATCCAGAGTACATAAAGCTGTCTGGGATCTCCCTAAACGGTAAGGTAGGGAACATTTAAGTTACAGCCAATTGTACTTTGTTCTAGCCAAGCTGGTTTTTGTATTCCTTTTAACATAATATATGTCCTGAATCTATCTAAATAGTTTTTGTGAAATGGCCTTATTATTCTACCTGTTTTTAGGGGAGCAATTGGGGACCACTTTTTAAGGTCAGGATCATAAACTTCACACTTAGCCAAACCAGTCTGTCCACTCCAGCCACCGACGACGTAAAGCTTCTCATGAAGCACTGCGACACCTAGAAGAACAAATTCCACATCTCATTGGTGGTCTTTCACTCTTTTATCATGTTTTTGTTTTGAGTTGGATTGTGGCTACTTCCCAAACACATTCGGTGCAGCATTTCAAGTGATTAAGTAAGATAATGAATAAGTGAACAAGCTGCTTCTAATAATTTACCTGCACTAGATCTTGGGGATGCCATATCCTGAAGGCCTTCCCAGGACTTTGTGTCAGGATCATAGCACTCCACTGTCTTAAGTTCCTTGTGCCCATTGGACCCACCACATGCGAACAATTTGCCATAAATCTGAGATACATCAAACCTGCCTCGCGGGTAAAGCAATGACGGCATTGGTGTCCAAGTATTTGTAGATATGTCAAATGCTTCGACGGTGTTTAAGCATTCTCCTCTGTCGTATCCACCTAAGAAGAGCAATTCACTATACTGTACTACAAGTTCTTCTTGCATTTTCCGTGATCATTAAAAGATCAACGTTTACAAATCATTACTGCCCGTTTTATTCTGAAATAAGATCTTGTAGTGTATTTTACCCATAGCAATGAGTTTTCCGTCAAGCACTGCTGCACCAACTCCACATCTTGGTGTGTTCATTGGAGCGAGCGGTGTTAGAAATCTCTCTGCCGACCCATTTATTCTTGGACTTATACTCGCTACAAGTAATACATGTATAATAAATATACAGGGTTACTTCTCAAAAACTGACTATATTATGCACTATATTTTATATTTTTAAAAAGCTTGCAACAATAACTAATAATTGCAACAATATTTAAAGACTTCAATGTTAACATACCTGGTGGAGAGGCTTCTGCACTACTGTTAACACTTGGTTGTTTATTTTCTGGTATGTCAGGCTCCATGCATCTGAGGTTCACCGATATCATCACCAGCCGGTTGTCCAGCATTGCGAAACACTGACACTGCTTTTCTAAAATGGAAATAAACATCAATTTCTGTATTTGATTTGCTTAGTCTCATAACTTGCCGTAATGTTCTGCTTAAGCATAGGACCAATTTTCAGGGCTCATTTTATTCAAATCGCAGGTATGTTAAAATGCCAATTTAGGAAATGCATAATTATTTCCTCAAATTTTATGTGATTTCTGAAATATGATATTGGAGGAGGAATCCTCAGTGACCTTTTATTCTATGTTGCTGCTGTTACAAAGTTACAATGAATGCCCAAAATGAAGCTGCGTTACTCCACTGTCTGACTGCTGATAATTGCAATCTTACCTCCTAGCTTTATGCAGGCAATCACAGCCCATTCTCTACCACTGTCCATGGATTGTGACGAAGGTGTTCTGCGAAGTGATCCGCCATTCATTGAATTTGAAAGCACTGCAGCACTGTGTACGGGTGAAACCGCTCCACTTCCTTTGGTACCAGGCCTCTGCCAACAAATAAAACCATGGTTAAATCATAACCCACTTTCATTTGCACAGTTGCTGGCCAAACCAATTGAAGCTACATGGAATAGGAAAACGTTTCAAAATAGAAACCTGGATAATTTAAATAACACAAAATTATTTAACGACCTGAAAAATATATAATTAAATAATAAAGTCCGTTTTGAAAGTCCGTGACCTGCAAGAGGAACTCTGGGAATAAAAAAAAACTTGCGTAGGTAGTTGCCTAAACTCACACACGTACGAAGTCAGACAAGAATAGTTCTTACAGCGTTCTCCTCTTTCCACACAATAATAGAAAATGTAGTGCATGTACGAACGTTTTAAACAAGGCTTGTGGTATAACATAACTTCCGCCAGGGCACTGCTTACAGGTTACATTACCTCTCGGCCTTCTTGTGTTTCTATTACACTTCAAAAGAACACTGTAACGACAAAATTCAATCACTCTGAATATACTATTCATGTACAAATTTCTTTCACTCAATTGGACCATATACTGTAGAGCACAAAAAGTTCTATTGTAAATAGCACATCCTTGTTGTATTACATTTCTTTGATGGCTGGCACTTCAGAATTGGAAAAGGCATTCAGATGTAGAAAACAGTGTCAACGTGAACTTTTTGTACTCTACAGCTTTGATAACCATATTTCAACAAACTACATAATACGGCGCATAACAAAATCAATTGCCCATAAAAGTTTGCACTGCAAGATTAATGGTTACAAAATATTACAAATACTCAATAAACATCAATTTGGTAAAAACTGATGCTATGTCAATTCTTCACCACATACTATTCTGGCTATGCCAATGAAGATGCAGTACTGAAGATATTTTGAAATAAAACTAACACTGAATTCAAAGTGAAGTTTAAGCGATTTAAAACAAACTTACCATGTGCTGAAAGGAAAATAATTAATTATTAACACAAACGCGAACAGCGGGTCGTCTTCTTCGCTTAGCATCGGGGACGTTACCACACTTCTCAGAACTGTGAGCATTTTGACGTTAGTGCAAGAAACTCTCGGCCAGGCTCCAAATACGTAAACTGGTAAATTACTTTCAGTTCACCAAATTAAAAAGATATAGACAGCAAGGTGTATACTTGACCTGCACATTCGTAAAAATGGTCACTTCTACGAAGGCATTTTCTTTAATGTCGATCATTAGTAGGTTACAACAGTCAGAAATTTAACTGACACCTTGCACATTTTTTTATATGTGAAAATTTCCTTGCAGGTCACTTTCGCTTTCAATGAATATTCCATACATGATGTCTATTCATTTCATATGCGCTAATAAGGTTAAGCACTCATACTTCCATAGTAAATTGATTACGGAAAAGGCATGCTCTCTCTCTCTTCTTCCTTCCCAATAGAAGTACACTGTATTATCATTCAATGCAAATCATGCATTTGTGTAAAACTTGTAACTGTAAATATACTTAAAAGCGAAATTCTAATTCTACCTTCACATGCTAATGGCAGTTGCAATGTATAAATTGTCTGATGGCATACCTATAATTCATTCAAATGAGTAAATCCGGACTTGAGAAATGAAATTTAATAAATTTGGATCTATTGTTAAGCAGTTATGAAGCAACCATCACCACAGAAATCTAGCTACTTTGTTTGGATCGTTAACAATACCGAAGTAGAAAGTAGCAGAGTACAGTTATGAACCAAAATACTGCTACTAACTTTTTCTATGTCGAATTTTAATATTGTTATGTGGTTTCATTGAATTTTTGAAAGGCAAGACACAGGAAGCACTTTCGTAGCAAGATTTGCCATGCCAAAGAAAATTCTTTTGGTGCAACATTTTTAACCGTTATACTAATAACACGTGTGATTGCGCAGCAGGCCTGATCCAGTGTGAATGACATTCAAAGGAAATGTATAAAAACAAACAGATCTCACGTTGCACTGGTTTACCAAGGCTCCAGGTTTAGTAAACAGGTTAACAATGCTTTTAAAGACAGGAGTCATTCAAAGCAAGTTGTTCCAAAATTCAGCAACTTAAATTTATAAAATTTAGGAAGCATCATGTTCCGTATTTTTATCAACAAAAACGTGGTTTAGATGGTAGTTTCTTTATGTTTCTATGTGGTTTAGTTTGGTACACATATAATAGGCTTTCGTGTTGAGCAATTCATCTGTATGTGCCCGACCCAGTGGAGGAAACGTACTAAACGGTACACCACCAAGCGAACGGTGCTAATATCTTGCACATTGGCATTGGGGCAGTGCACATTACTAGATCCTATGCTTTTCTCGGCACGTTTGTTTCCCTCGGTCTGATCTACCCAGCATGGTCATCAACGTTCTTGGACTTCTGCGTCACTGCAAGACCAAACAATCAGGGCTCTCTAAAGTTCGTTGCACCTAGCTACATGGAATAAATCCCATGTCACTATATGGGTATTTTGAAGTTTCATCTATTATGTCTTACATCAGAAGCATCACCAGCTCCGCCGTGGACACTCGCGCCGTTTGTTACACCCAGCATCTCCATACTTCTGTTTACCTACGTTTTAACGAGAGAATGAGTAGATGTATAAATAAATGTTCACAAAACAGCTCAGTTCGATATGATAATGGTCCTAACATTTGCGAATGCACAGAAACAATATATCATGCAAACATTGAAATAATCGCCTAGTGGTCCTCGAACACAGCTTTCCAGACCAGCCTCCATTCAACTCAAACCGTGTTTTACATCAAAATGAATTAGCATTTATTTCAATGTCTCCACTCAATGCACTGTTCGGATGACCACACACTACATACTGTTATGACTAACATTCATATATGGGGATGCGAGTTTCTAAACATGAAAAAATATAACAGATACTCACGCCTCGAATACTGCCCATATTCGTAATTTGTCTGTAAAACTACAAAACTATCCTGATCGAAAAGCGACATGAGTAGTAAGCAGATCAATGCGCAGCAATTTCGGCTTTCTACTCAACATCTCAAGTCAACATTATGGAAATTGATGTCAAAGGACAGATACCAACCTGACGATTCTTCATGGCCGCTTTCTTGTGATCCCTTATGACATCATGTTTAAAGCGAGCTTCTTCATCTTTCATGTCACCACAGTGATGCAAGATCTTTTCCTCAGTCAGGTACAACGGTTGTAGCTGTAATTGTGAAAAGTTTTAAGATTTATCTTCTACCTCTTTTTCACAAGCTTAGCTATCACCTCATTATTTGCCTTTATTGGTTTGAAAATCAATTGTCTTTTGGATTGGTATGAGTTTCCTAATCGAAGACATGGTACCCCTCCCAGTTAATCTTAGTGTGGTAGTTAATTCTGTGTCTGGGTGACATTAAGCATTCACGTTAAACTTGCGCTACACATACCTGTTTGAGTAACTCATCAAGGTCCTGCTCCAGGCAGGCCAACTCTGCCCACTCCACTATCATCTTACACAGTGTTTTGGCACTATCGTCACGGAGCTCATTGTTCTCAAATCCTACATTTACAACAGGTATTTTAAAAATATTTTCCTTCAGACTCTTTCAGCTGCATTGAATTCGGCGTTTAATCATTAGAAAAAGTATGCTATTTCGAAACAATCAACTTGTTAATGTCACAGTTTAATAAATCATTTCAATTTAATAATACAAAAAAAAATTAAGACTTCTATTTGCTTCGTACACGGTAGAACTATTTTACAGGAATGCATTGCGGTTATTCTTCAAAATGTAACTACATGTATCTGTACGGAAAATGTACGCACCAAAAACATCAACTTGTAAATATGGCAGGCTGATAGTCTGTGGTCCCTTGACAATCTCATCCATATGTATGAATATGTAGTTATCTGTCTTCTGCGTAAGCTCATAGTCGGCAAAACTGTTTGCAAAGGCACGAATTCCTGAAATCACATAAAATTCCCACTAAAGTATACATGTAAATGAACAGTAAATTGCAAATGAATGTCAAACGTTTACGATACATGTTATTTTAGTTACACTAAAATAATGCAACAAAGTGTTTGTGACCTTTTCAGTGTCCCATTTGAAACCTTTATATTTCTTTATTTTAACGTGTTTTAGATTTTGGCTTTTAAAACGTTAATTTTTGTGTTGTAATTTGAATAGCGGTAACGTTTTGTTTACAACATAAGTATTTCTGTATCTCTTTAAGAATTTCTCTGTGACTAACAATATCTTTGGGAATGTGGAATATACCGACACACTAATTTGCCAACTGTGGTAAGGTTGTCTGAAGGCAGCTTTAAGACTCTAAGCAGTAGCGGAATCTATGCAGAAAAAGCAGCATTATATAATCGACTAACAGTGGGCAAATATTGGTGACTGACTATTCATGATACCGGTTTCCTAATCGTTCCACCATACAGTGATAAAATATTCCACCATACAGAAACATTGTATGGCAGAATATTGATTTTCCTCAATAACTTCCCTTGTAAGCAATAATTCAAAATGTTAAGCATTTGGTATGTTGATGCTAGCTTAGGGTACTTGATATCAATTGACAAAACTTATGTAAGTTTTGTGAAAGTGAGTGAAATGGTGGCAGAATTGATTTATGCATATTTACGTTAACTTTATGTAAATTTGCTAGGAGCAAAAATGTAGCATTTTGGATATGTCTTGAGATAGAACACTTTTAATTAGGTAGTAATGCATAATTTCTGAGATATAAGCAGTTGTTCATATTTGTTGAATTTTTTAATTGTCTATTGCTCAAAAATCAAACATTATTCTATCATTAAAATGTTCTATTAAAAGATACATCCAACACTACATTTTTGCTCCCAAAAACTTTACTTAAATTTAACATAAATGTGCGTAAATTAGTTCAAAAACTTTTTCACATATTTACATTAAATTTAGGTGAAGTTAGTGAGAGCAAAAATGTAGTGTGTTGGATGTATCTTGTAATAGAACACTTTTAATGATAGAATAATGCTTGAATTTTGAGGAATAGACAACAAAATATTCAACAAATATGAACAATTGCTAATATCTAAAAAAATTATGCATTACTACCTAATTAAAAGTATTCTATCACAAGATATATCTAAAATGCTACATTTTTACTCCTAGCAAATTTACATAAAGTTAACGTAAATATGCGTAATACAATGTTTCAGTATGGCGGAATATTTTATCACTGTATGGCGGAACGATTAGGGACCCTGTACTAGAGTAAAGCATCAAAACTGAGAGAATGGATGGTTTCGAAAACATTTCGCTGCTTCAGTAGAATTACCTTGAGGTTAAGTTATGCGTGTACTATCATTATTAGCAAGAGGTAGCCTTTAACCTTGGACTTAGGCCTTTTTTAATCATTTGGATTACATTTCACAAACATGATTTTCAAAATGTGGCGATCGGAAGAAAAATAAAAAATTAAGATTGAACTTGATCACAAAAAAGCCGAACTGGTCAAAAATAAAGATGAAATTAAGATTCTTTTTATCAATTTCCAGCGGGCTCTGATTCGACCGTATTTTGTATAGTGTGTTTTATATGCCAAATATATTTTTTTTGATATCCTAATTTCCAAGTGCGGCGGGTAATGTAATCCAAACAATTAAATAAAATACCTTATCTCTCAATTTGCTTTGGTAGAGCTAAAGACGAGTACAAACGCTGCATTGACGGCTTCAAGAACGATTGCGACACGACCACCAAGCTCTTCTACGAGGGTTACGCTGACATGTTTGATTACTTGTGTCTTCAAGGAAATATCAGTAATTATTTCAATTATTATTTTGTGTTACAATACACGTTACGAGGATAATATACCAGGCTGGTACCTGATTACGGTGCTAGCTAAACGTTAGTCTCTCGGCCTTTTTGAAGATACTAGTACGTTTTTACCAAAAGTACTAGGTGCAACCCCCCTCCCCCTCCCCGTCGGGGCATTTTCCCATTCACACCCTCCCTCACATCAGTGTTCAGCAACCAGAGCTGACTTACAACTTTGGTGTTAGTAAGATAGTGACTGAATTTAGAGTTCAAAAGCTTGTTCCTAATTGTCAATTTTTCCCTGTGGTGGAAATCGAATCTTTTAGCAATCATGTACCATACCAATAAGGTACAAGAGTGTAACTTGTATTTACTGCCCGTCAGGTGCTGCTACAATTGTGGGGTGGCAGAAAACTCCTATGCTTTGCCATTACAGTCCATCACATCATCACATAATTTTAGATATAAAGTCGTGCTTGGTATGTTACACTTTGTACCCTACTGTTTCTATTTATCAGAGTTCCAGAACTATGGTCCTTGCCTCGGAGGCCGAAGTAACAAGGCGTTCGGTGACATGTGTGAGAGCGTGAGGGATAACGGCCTTACTTTCGACAATTGGTGCTCGTAAGTCAATCGAGATTTTTTCTAATTACGTTTCTGTCTAACAGATCTGTCAGATTTGGTTGACACCGTAATTCTTACAAGTTAGGTCATATGTCGTTTGTAATTACAATTAAATCATGTATGATAACTAAAATTTGGATAAATAATGTATGTCAATTTTTTGTTAATTTGTAATAAAGTTATTAAAGTAATGAGATCTATCAGATTTCATAGATCTGGCAAAAACCGAGTTAGGAAAAACGTCGAATAACTTTTGCAGATATGGAAATTTCGATCAGTTTAGAACAATGGCGCATCAAAAGCACGACATGAAATTCTTTTTTTCTGTCTTTTGTTCAGCACGTTTTCAAATTGATAGGAATTCCATGAGCTGAATGAGCTGAATTTAAGTAACCTAACGCCTCTATTCAAGTGCGATGAAGCAGAACATGTTGCTGATTAACATTTTCCTGTGTAAAACTATGTATTATTTACTGTATGAAATTTCCTTTCTTGACCATAAAATTATAAAATTACGATAAGTTTTGGAACAGTAGAAATGCGACAGCACAGCAAGGAAATCTTTTGTTTTCTCTTTTGTTCTGTACATTTCAAAATTGATAGGAATTTAAGAAGTTGTGATACAAATAGAGAACACCCAGTATATTTGTTTTTGAAGGAGCTCGTTCGTAGTATCTGTCGCAAATCGAGAATCCCCATTGACGGCCTATGGAGCATGTACAGAGGGCGGCATCTTCTAGTGCGAAATCCCCATAGAGTGAGAAATATATTGGGTGTTTTGTAACGGAAATCCATTCACATAAAATTACACAAAACTGTACCAAAATTTAAATAGCTTGATCTTTTTGAAGCTTCATATTATGTAAGGAAAACTACCAAAAACAGCTTTGCTTACTTATCACTAGATGTGATAATATCAATTCAAATTTATCAATTTAATAAGATTCCTCTCGGACGTATTGGTTGTGCTTGTAGAAGAATTCATGTCAATCCGATAATGTATTAC